>JAJHUT010000069.1:0-121634 GCA_020916435.1 Oxytropis ochrocephala
TTTGAAGGCATCAAATTAAATGCTCAAGCGGATTCGAGAGTGATTGAGATGAGCTCCCACGCGTGGTCGCCAATGAAATGTACTTGCCGCAGTCGTCTCGATCGAACGAGAACCGAGATGCTCACCAAGTCGGAACTGCGTTTCACTCCAAGTCGCTGCTACAAAAGTAGTGAGTTAGGTGGTGAACCTGATATCTGAAATGCTCCAACTCGCGTTGATATCCGGTGAGGTGGTGGTATGTAACACCCCAAAATAATTCAAGTATTTATTTGATTAATTTAATTAGGTGTTATAGTGGTTAATTATATTAAAAGAATAATAGGTGTTAAATATAACCTGAGAGGTGTTGGGTAGTAAATAAGGGGTAGTGATTTAATTATGTCAAGGAGTGGTGACATAATTAGGGGGTGTGCAAATGAGGTCCAAGATTGTTAAGTTGGCCCAAACCCAATTAGTAAAACCCTTGGTCTTAGGAAAACCCTCATTAGAGAGAAAAATCAAAAATTGAAAAGTGAGAAGAGTTGGGAGAGAGATCGCTTGAACGGGCAAGGGAAGGAAAAGAGGAGAAGGAGCGTGGGAAGCTTTCGAGAAGAAGAAGAAGCATGGATCGTTGGTGATTGGGAGGATTTGCTAGGAGTATTGTCATCTTCTTCAATTATCAAAGGTGGGGCTCTCTTTCATGGTTAATAACTCATGTGACTTGAAACCATAGGAGTTGGGTGTTAGAGAAATTGTTTTACATTGATTTATGAGGTGTTTGATTGATTCGGGTGATTAATTGGATGAATATGTGATTGAATTGATTATTAGGTGAAAATTGATTGATAAATCTATTATAATTTGGTGTTAAGGTGTATTTGCATGTATTTAATGGAAATCAAATAGAGGAATTATGGTGATGATTAGTGCTTGATGATTTGCTTGAATGAAAACCGCTTTTATGGTGTTTAGTGGGTGTTGGATCGGTTTGCAGGTTGAGAGCGTGGGGCGCCAAATTGCTCGCAGCAGTTCGCCCCGATGGCGCCAGGTGTGTAGTGTATTGTCGCATTGCGTTGGGTGTAGTGCAGGGCGCTAAATGGCATGCCCTCGCGCGCTGTGTCCACCGTGGGTGTTCGTGCTTTGGCCGCATGGAGGCGTGGCGATGCAGTGGGCGCCAAATCGCATGCCTCGCGCGCTATGTTATTGTTGTGGGGTGTGGCGCAGATTGGGCGCCATTGGGCGTGCCCAAAGGCGCTTGGGCAGCGTGGCGTAAGTGCAGGCGTCTTGTGTCGGTGCGCAGTGGCGCTGGGGTGGCGTACCTCTGGCGCGCTCATGCGCCGTAAAGTGCTTGTAGGTGTGTTGCGCATACTGCGGCGCCATTTTGGCCGCCCGCGCGCTCAGTCGTTGTCGTGTTGGCGCACAAGCGGCGCCATTTTGCCGCCGCGCGCTCAATGGTCGCTGTTTCTAGTGCAGCGCGCATTTTGCCGCCCAAGTGCACCGTGGGTATCGGTGTCTAAGTGCGCGTGGCGCCATTTGGCTGCCCAAATTACATCAAGCAGGCGGGTGTACCGTGACGTAGCGCCAATTTGGCCGCCTCTGTTACTGTAGGTCAACTTGATGGTTCAGGGTGACGGGCGCCAATTTATGTGACTCAGCGCAACTTTGGCGTCAGAGCCCAGTGATTTGGCGCTGGCGGTTTGCAGCCTCAAGGCGCAACCCCATGCGCCGTGTCACAGGTGTGGGTTCACCCAGTGCGTTTTAGTCCCTGGGTGTCAAATTAGTCCCTAGGTGTTGATTTAGTCCCCAAGGTTAGTTTTAGTCCTTGGTGTGACTTTAATCCTCGGTGTGGTTTTAGACCTTTGTGTGAAATTAGTCCTTGGTGTTCTCTTAGCCCCCTCAAGTTGTCGCTTTAGTCCTTGTAGGGTCATATGGCAATGCATATTAATGGTGAACATAATTTGGTGATCGAGGTTTGTGGACTCTCTGGAGATTGATGAGTATATAAACTATTGGTGAGCATGTTAATGCATTATTTGTTGTTTGGTGTTATGGTGCATAGTCATGGTGTCGCATAATCATATGCATATTTTGGTGAATAGGCCCTACTTCATAAATTATTTTGGTGAATGCCCTCAAGGCTATTTTGTTGATGGATTGTTGTGCTGAAAAGGTGATGTGCAAGTGTACACAATCGCAACAAGTAATATAATCGATAAGTAGAATTGCCTCTCACAGGATTGGTATTAATTTTAGAGTTTAAAAAGGAATTACACTTTAGAGGAACAAGTAGCAAATATGTTGAGTAACAAAGTTTCCACTTGAACAAAGGTTGTAAAAGTAACAAAGTTAACAAAGGAGTTAAAATATAAGAGAAATAAGTTGGATTGCTTTCACTATGTAAATTCTCAGTAAACAAGACGCTATAACGCCACACGCTATAGCGTTAAGCTAGCTAGTAAATATTTTGTGCCTTTCAATCACTGGCGCTGTGGTTTCACTACAAGATGCCTATGTCTAGGTTCTAAATAGGTTCACCCTGTATAATCAAGATCCCACAAACTTATGCTTTATAAACTATTGCAACTTCTATGTCTAGAGGAAGCAAAAATTGATTAAATGTCTTCAACCAACCTTATCATTTATATTAATCCTTGAGTTCTTTCTATGGTTCATGTCCAATCCACAGAGGTACTAGTTTTACGTGGCCAAATATAAAACAAGTTTGGAAGAGTTATCACACAAGGATTAAAACACAAAACGTGAGAAATTATATACGAAGCATTAATGGTTCATTACAAGCTATAGCAACCTCAACTCAAAGAGTTTAGCTCATGTTGAGCATCATCAAAATAACACAAATATAACTACTTGCACACCGTAGGTAAGAAGGAAAATACAAGTGCAAAAGATATGCTTGAAGTCTCCTAATCATCCATGCAAAGATGGCTCATCATCAGCCTCTTTACACCATGAGAAAAATACGTAAATTACAAAAGAAGAAAGTAAAAATAGCAAAAGCTTCAAAGGTGTATCAATGGAGAAGAAGAAGTGTCACACTTTTCTCTCTACCAATACTCTCTCTATATCCGCTGGAAGTTCTAAGGTATGGGAAGGAAATCAAGATCTCTAGTATATCTAGCATGAGGTACAACTCTCCTCCAAAAGTCAAGAAAAGTGATGTTTGCTTTTTCACCAACTCCACTATTCCTTTACTCATGCAATGACAAGTGTCCACACAAATCCAATAAAATCCGCACATGTCAGCAAGTACTGTGGACACAAGATATGGAACATGGATTAATGAGCTTGGCGCCAAAATTTCACTTTTCCTTTAGATGCTCAACTGTTTCGCCTTCGACGCTTATAAATATAGACGCTATAGCGCTAAACACCGCACTACTTCACAAAATACATCAAAATAATCACAAGGGCACAAATGTGCCAATTTCATAGCAAAGCAGTATTTAGCCCTTCCTAACCTATTATAAACAGAACTACAATATATACTATACTAATATTACTTGAGAACTTACTTAATTTAATGATTAGAGGCATAAATAACTCATATAAATATGAGTTATCACACCCCAAACTTAAACCATTGCTTGTCCCCAAGTAATGACACTTGCAAAGACAAACAAACCGATACAATTTACAACACACATGCCTCCGATCAACACTTCACTTTTACGCACACTCATTTAAATATATTCTCATTGGGCTAATGATTCAGATTCACACTCACACTCACACCAACACACCAATGCATTTATTCAACTTCTAAGCTTATTACTGCTCAATAGTGTGTGTGTGATCTCTGACTCATCTCAATTCCTAGCTAGATTTGGATTTCTTTAGCCTTGGAAAGAATGGTCTTCTTTTGGTAAAACCAAGAACTCTTTCAAAACAATGACTAGATTAACATTTTCACACGTAAATGGGGATTTTCGTGCATGACAAAGGGTTTAACTAGGCACTTCAAGTCTATGGTCGTTGTTCCTAACTTATTGAATCTAAATACCACGCTATAAGCTTGGCATTTATAGCGCTTTAGACAAAGATAACAGATTTATTTACTAAATGTAGTCCCCTCATTACTTGGCTCCTCAAGAATTATATTTTTTTCTTTCTTTTTTTTTTTTTTTTCATGAGGCTTTGCCTCATTGCCTTCGGGGACAAACTTCTAGCTTTTGTTTTGGGTAACTACTACACTTTACAACATATTTACATTAAACTTCTAAGTCACCGACCATCCTAAGACCTTTGTACCTAACCTTTATATAGCCCAACACCCCCAAACTTTTGCTTCAAAAACTCTTCAAGTTTTTAGTCAAGCCTTGATCTCACCTTGGTTAACTGGACTAGCCTCAACCTCAGATAGTCCTTGGCTAGCTAAGTTTCTTCTTAAGCATGTAGATTTACGTGTGAGAGCAATAATAAACAAAGATTTCATCTAAAAGCACTAGCTCTCTTACTTACTCACACAATTATCACTACAATTAGCCCAAGGGGAACGTGATTCAATGACTATACTTAAAAATGAGGCACTTGAAACAGAACATTTTGAAAAACATTAACAAAAACATTAACAACTTTAGGTCCTCCCCATTAACAAAAGTGAGCAAAGGTCCTCACCGCTCTTTAAAGAACTAGGAGAGGTTCTCAAATTAACACACAAACAAAGTAAACCAAGTCTTAAAACATTTGTGAAGCGCAGACATGACGCTATAGCGCTTTCACAATTTATTCTTGTCACAAAACAACTAAACTTCTACAGCAGTAAAATTAAAATCACTTCTTAACTAGACCGCACTGGTCCTTGAACTAACACTGGTTGGTTGAGGAGGCTTTGCAGTCTTTTCTTCTTTTTTTCTTCCTTCCGCCTTCCTCAGTGCTTATAGCATCGACGCTATAGCTGCCGCTACTGTGGGCTTCCTTCTTTTCTCGCCTTCATCTCTCGCTAACTTGCTAGCGTACCTCCTTCTCCTGCTCGTGACACTTCCTTTCCGCATCATGCGCTTTGCCGCACACTTTCTTCATCATCTTCCTCAATCACGCCACTTGGCTCCCGGGCTCCTTCTGCAGATACATATGTTGGCCTCTTTGTTGCTTACATGCTTCTCCTTTCGATTGGCTTGAGTGCCGTGATGGCACTGGCCTCGGGCTACCTCCCCGGGAGGACTCTCACCATAGCTTGAGCTTCTTCTTCGTAACTCGCATAATGTTAGTCTTTGATTGAGGGCTCCTTTGGGCTCTTTGTTTAAGCCTAGAGACTTTGTTGCACTTGGACACGTATGATACTGGCTTGTCTGCAGCCGCAGCGCTATAGCCTCGCACGCTATAGCGCTAGCAGGCCTTCAGCAGATTTTGGGAAACAGTTGTTGTGGTGAAACAGTGGTGGACTTTGTTCTTTTCGGAATCGGGATTGACTGATGGTTCCGTCAGGCCGGGTTCATTTAGGTTTCGTGTTTGTTGTGCAGTGAGGTGACTTTTCTTTTGGCGGCTCGTGGAGGTATGGTTGGGTTCAGATTGTGGGGTTTCGTGGAATGATCCGGTCTTCGGGCTTGTGGTGAGGGTGGTCTGTGGGGCTAGGTGTCGGATCAGCAGTCTACTTCTTCATATTCTTCACTTTCTCGATCCTTCCTCCTTTTCTCGGCTCTCTTCACTGCACTTCTCTCTTCACTCGTAATCCTCTTCCTCCTCGTAATCATTGACTTCTTTCATCACCCTCCTTGTCTCCTCTTCATCTTCTTCATCGAAGTTCTTCTAAATCCTCGGTGTTGAGGATTCTTCACTACTCACCTTTGCTTTCTTCTTAGCAGGCTCTTTACCTTCTTGGCGTGTGGCTCCTGCTCTCTTTTTGATTGGATCTCGCAGCAGCCTTTCTTACTCACCCTTTCTTTTGGTCAGTGGCTCCTTCACACCCTCATCTTCAATTAACCACCTGGGAACACAGGGGTTCCATTAACTCCTTGCCCCTAGATAACTTTTCCAAAGACAACCTTCTCCCATTCAAACTTAGCCTTTACAAACTTACATGTGTTGCTCACGATTCTTTTCAACTCGATTGAGCGCTTATAGCATCGTGACGCTATAGCGCTAGCACTTCTTTGTCCGGGCTTGAACACGCTAGAATATCTCCTTGAGGAGTCCTCCTCTCATCACGAATCTCAACTTCAACTTCACCGCTTACACAACTCAAGAATTAAACAGGAAAGTAAAGATTACCATCCGCCTTCTTCACCGCTTTTCTCAATCTCCTTGCAATGATTTTGCCTACATCAATGCTCTCCCTTCCAAAATAGCATCTAGCACTATCAACCTCGTCCTTCCACATTGGTTGTGTGGGAAGTAGGCATGAGTGAATGCCTCGATAAAAGTAAACCACATTGCGCCTTCATCCACCGTAAATGCTTTCTTCACTTTAAATTCAGATCCAAACCTTTCCCATGTAGCTTCCTCCACACTGATCCTCTTCTTGACCTCCTCCATTTCGTCACAAACCCATGAATCAAGCTTTTTTCTCCAATGCTTTCCCGAATACTCTAGCTTGAAGTGATCATTAATAGCACTGGCCGAAATCAACCATTTCACCCCTAACCATAGAATAGTTCTGGGGCTTTCCCTTTGGAGGAGGAATACCTTTGTAAAACTCTCTCACCAGAGGCACCACAAATTCCCTCTCAGGCTTGATAAATTTCTCGCCACCCCAACGCTTATAACAAAGTGGATGTGAACACGCCAGAGCTTTTTCTGTTTTGAAACCCCTTTCGCAATGAAGTTCATCTTCCAAGAACGCCAGATCGCTCCTTTGGGTCTATCACTTGAGGAACTGGGTTCCGAGGTTTTGGTCTTTCTCTCGGGTTTTTCAATGGAATGTTTCTTCACCATTTTGAGATTTTTGAAGATTTGGGGTGTTTTGCGAATTTTTGGAACAGATTGCAAGATTGATTTGCAGAGAAATCAGAATGGAAGTTATGAGACGATGGGGGTTATGGAAGAAGAAAGAGAATCACCTGCTAGAAAGAGAGAAAGAGGCGGAGTGGTTGAGTGGAGAGGTTATGGGAATTGAATGATGTGACCGTTGTTGATGGGCTGAGGATCAAGTGGATCTGGGCAACACACGGGCGATAGGACGCAGCTAGAAGAAGTGCACAGGCGCGCGTGCCACGTCACTATAATCGCCCCAAACTTTGAAATAAAAATGCTTCTTCTTGCTACTACCTCTTCTTGACGCTTATAAAGGCCAACATCACACTTCAGCCTTCAAGTTCCCAAATTCTCAACACAAAAATTTTCCTCCCGCAAAATAAAATAAAAACAACAGTAAATGTTAATTAAAATTGGGGTGCCTCCCAAGAGCGCTTGTTTTAAGAGTCATCACCTGACTTCTTCATTTGATGTTAGGGGATCTTGAAGATCAATTGAGGTTTTGTCCTCATCACAAAGTTGTCACCATGGTATTGTTTTACTCATGCCCATTCACCTTGAAAGTGGTGTTGGTTGCTTGATCATATAAATCCATCGCACTAAGGCGGTAAACCTTGACTAATTTAAAAGGGCTGCATCACCTTTGATTTGAGCTTGCCAGAAACAATTTTAATCTAGAATTGAAAAGGAGCACTTGGCCTCCTTCAATCACTGCTCAGATCTTCCGTCATGCCACATCTTTGTTTTTTCCTTGTAAATGGTCGCACTCTCATAGGCAAAGATGCCTAATCTCATCAAGTTCATTTAATTGCAAAGAGCCTCAGCCTTACCCCGCCCTATCACAATCAAAGTTGAGCTTTTTATGGCCCAATGAGCTTTGTGTTGCAACTCAATAGTGAGGTGACATGCTTTCCCAAACACAAGTCCAGATGGAGACATTCCTGCAGGTGTCTTGAAGGTCGTCTCCTGTAAGCCCATAATGCATCATCCAGATGGATTGACCAAATCCTTTCTCGAGGTCCCACCATTTTTTCAAGCATCCTTTGATTTCTATTGGACAATTCAACTTGCCCATTTGTTTCGTGGGTGGTATGCAAAGTGGCAATTTTGTGCCTCACTCCATATTTTCCCAATATAGACTCAATCAACTTGTTACAAAAGTGAGAACCCTCATCACCGATAATTGCTCTCGTGTACCATATCCGTGAATATGTTCTTCTCAGTAAACTTGTCGATCGACTTGGCATCATTGTCGGGAAGAGCCACACTTCAACCCATTTGGAAACATAATCCACAAACCACCAAGATATACAAATTCCCATGAGAAGGAGGAAAGGGACCCATAAAATCCATGCCCCATACATCAAAGAGTTCAATCTCTAAGATGTTGGTTAAGTGGCATTTCATGCTTGTTTGAAATGTTCCTACCCTTTGACACCTTGCACAAATTCTCTTTACCAATTCCCCGAGCATCCTTGAATAATGTAGGCCAAGAATACCCACATTGCAAGATTTCTTTGCAAATGCTTTGTTCTTCCAAAGTGTCCACTACATGGTGAAGCATGACAATGCTCTAACACTTGAGGTTGTTCTTCTCTCGCAAGGCACCTTCTTATCACTTGGTCTTGGCACTTCTTGCAGAGAAAAGGCTCATCCCAATAATAATCTTTCACTACATGGAAAAACCTTTTCTTTGTTGATAATTCAGACCGCAGCACAACCGCTACCAAGTTATTCACGATATCGCGAAACCACGGAGTAGTTGTCTTCGTGACGCTTATAGCGTCTCGTGTTATAGCGCAACCGCTTATAATACACTTTTTCACCGCATCGCTAACAACTTCTCATCCGGGAAGATTTCTTTAATCTCACCCCGCTCAGACTGCATTTTCTCCTTCAAGTCTAGACAAATGGTCAAGAACTTGGTTCTCCACCCCTTTTATCATGAATTTCCAAGTCAAACTCTTGGAGGAGGAGAACCCATCTTATTAGCCTTGGTTTTGCATCTTTCTTAGAGATCAAATACTTGATGGCTGAATGGTCTCAGAAAAACAATTACTTTTGTGCCAACCAAGTATGATCTAAATTTATCAAAGGCAAAACCACAATGCTAATAGCTCTTTTTTCAAGAATCGTAATTTAACCGTGCTTCAATAAGTGTTTTGCTTGCATAGTAAATAGAATGAAAGATTTTATCATACCTTTGACCAATCACAGCCCCACAAAGATAGTCACTTGCATCACACATGAGCTCGAATGGTTTACTCCAATCAGAGCAACAATGATAGGTGCGTGAATTAGAGCTTTCTTTAACTTCCGAAGGCTTCAAGGCATGCATCATCAAAGTTGAAAGCGTGTCATGTCAAGGAGTTGACATAGAGGTTTTTTGAGATCTTTGAGAAGTCTTTAATGAATCTCCTATAGAACCCAAAGATGCCCAAGGAAACTTCTTATACCTTTGACACTGAGGGGGTGGCAATTTCTCAATAACTTCAATTTTGGCCCTATCCACCTCTAAACCTTTCGAGATCCTATGCCCTAGTACAATTCCTTCTTGCACCATGAAGTTGACATTTCTCCCAATCGAGCACAAGATTTGTCTCTTCACACCTTATTAGTATCTCTTCCAAGTTGTCCAAACACTTCTGGAAGCTATCCCCAAACACAGAGAAGTCATCCATAAAAACCTCCATAGATTTTTCAATGAAGTCAGAGAATATGGACATCATACATCTCCGGAAAGTTGCAGGGCATTACATACCCAAAGGGCATTCTCCTAAAAGCAAATGTGCCATAAGGACATGTAAATGTGGTCTTTTGCTGGTCTTCAGGAACTATTGCTATTTGGTTATAGCCAGAATAGCCATCAAGGAAGCAGTAATAGTCCTTACCAGCAAGCCTGTCCAACATTTGGTCAATAAAAGGGAGAGGAAAGTGGTCCTTCTTTTTTGTGGCCTTGTTTAATTTCCTATAGTCCATGCAAATTCTCCAACCACCATCGTTTGTGGGAATTAACTCATTTTTGTCATTTGTGATCACAAGTGACACCACCTTTCTTTGGGAACACACCGCATGTGGCTCACCCATGCAATCGCCGTAAATAGGATATACAATCCTCGTGATCTAACCACTTGAGAATTTCCTTCTTCACCACTTCCTTCATTATGGGATTAAGCCTTCTCTCAGCCCTTCAATGCTATGTTTAGCATTTTCCTCTAACACAATCCTATGCATGCAGATTGTAGGACTTATCCCATGTATATCGACATTTGCCAACCTATTGCCTTTTTGTGCCTCTTCGAGTTGTAATGAGCTCCACCTCTTGGTTTTGATCCAAACTAGCAGTAAATGATGACAAAAGTCTCATTCTCCCCCGCATATGCATACTTCGTGTGCTTGGGTAATTCTTTCAACTCTAGATCAGTGTGGTTGAATGATAGAAGGCACACTCTTCTTGAGGTTTGAGTTTTCTTGCTCTAGTGACTCATATCTCCTAGCCCAAACCTCATTCACAAATTTTTGCTTGCCTTCTTGAAATTCTTCCTCTTCCAACAATTAATGTTCCTCAAGATTGTCAAGCACCTTTCCCAAGTGGTTGTTAGTTTTTTGAAAATGTTTTGAACCACTCTGGTCAAGAGAAACCACAAAGGAACACTCTTCAAAGATTGACATCCGGAAGTTTTAATGCATTCGTAACATTTATCTTCACTTCTTGATCATTTACCCTCATTGTCAATTCTCCTTTTGGACATCAATGAGTGTCTTCCCCAGTAGCCAAAAAGGGTCTACCTAAAATGATAGGTACCTCTCGTGATCCGCTTCAAAATCTAGAATAACAAAGTCAACAGAAAACAAATTTATCTACTTTAATTAAAACATCCTCCAAGATTCCTTTCGTAGATGTGTTGACTCATCACTAACCTGAGGCTTACGTAGAATAGGTCCGGCAGCTCCTATACCCAATTGTGTGTAAATGGACTTAGGCATTAAGTTAATACTTGCCCCTAAGTCACATAAAGCACGCACTGTAATAAAAATTTCCAATGGAACAGGTATTGTGAAACTACCAGTGGTCCTTTAACTTTCTGGGAGTTTATTTTGCATCAACATGCCGTGATTCCTGTGTGCCTAAGTCATGTGCCTTTTTAACCTTTCGAGGGTAAGGGGGAGCAGATATTCGTGCACCAATTTAGGTTCGTGTGTTCTGTTTAGATTTGACGCTATATAAGCCGCAAAGCGCTATAACGCCCGAAAATTCTTTTCATTTTCAAAGAACACTGACTTCTAAATTCTGCGCAGAGTTACCTTTTTACCACTTCTCGTGGTTATTGCTTTCACATGCTCCTTGCTCGGTGCATGGGATGGAGAAGGTTCAGAGTAGAAGGAAGTCCACCATTCTCGCTTTGTGTGAGAAAGGCATGCAATGGTCCCACTTGATTCTCCAGAGTCTTGATTGATGCTTCATGAGTTTGCATTGTTGTTTTACAATCACCGATGAATGACCTTAATGAGAGACTCCATTGAATTGTCCATAGGAGGAGCAGGAGCATTCCGCTCAGGAGGTTGTCGTTGTTGTTGTCGCCTCGGGAATCTGTGGGGGGAAAAGCAGGAGCATTTGTGCTCAGGTTAGCATTATTTCCTCCCCACCGGTTAGGATGATTCCTCCAACTGTGGTTGTATGTATTAGAATAAGGGTTGTTGCCCTTGTTGTAACCCACATAATTATGTATGGTGGTTTGTTGTACACTCTTCATACATGCATGAGCCCTCCACAATATACACAACTAGCTTCTCCTGTGGAGCTTGTTCAATAGTCGCAGTAAGAGACCTTTCAGCGTTATAAAGCATCGATGCTATAGCGTTGGCGTGTTCACTTCCTTTATCATATTAGTCGAGTAGCCACTCAATGAGAGAGCGTAAACCTCACTCACTTCATGAACCCCACTACTTTCCTTGTAGAATTCAACCTTTCAAAGAGGCCATGAAGAGTCAATTTTTATGGCAATGCGCCTATAAGCTCACAAGCATCATTATATGATGAGTTCGCAATTACACCTCCAGATGAGGCATCCAACATGGACCTAGTAGTGCCTCTAGCCCATTATAAAAGTCTCCATTTGAATTACAATAGAATTCCATGATGTGGACACTTCCTAAGCAACTCCTTCCACCTTCCCAAGCCTCATGTAATGATTCACCCTTTTTGCTTGAAGGATGTGATGTCATTCCTCATCCTTGCATTTTTGTTTGGTGGGAAATACTTCTCCGTAAATTTCTTTGTCATGTCTTCCCAAGTAGTGATAGAATTAGACTCCAAGGAATTCAACCAAGCTTTTGCTCTGCCTTTTTAAAGAATAAGGAAACAAGCCAATTTCAATGCATCCTCACTCACCCCGGGATAATGAAATTATCGTGATACTTCAAGGAAGTTTCTCAGATGAGCAAAAGGATCTTCGAGAAGACCCTCCAAATTGTCCAGCTTGTTTTGGAGCATTTGGAACATCATAGCTTGAACTCAAAATGAGTAGCAAATACCACATGTGCCTAAGTGATACTTGTTTCCATGGAACGTGGATCAAACACAAAGATAATCTCTCATTGGCCTCGCTCTCGTCATTCACCATTTGATCGTGTCCTTGATTAATGAATCGCCTCTGCACTAAAGATTCATTATCAACTTCAAAGATGGGTAAAAGGACCTTGCCTTCCACCTCTTGGACCTCTTCCTCCATTTGTGAGGGAGTTCTTCCCCGCCAGTGCTCTACCAGATGATGAGAGTGATCGCATATAGTTAGCCCGATTTGTTGTAACCTTTGTCAGCGCCTTAACCTTCTCGAATCTTCTCTCGGTTCGTGATCAAACTCAAAAGTGGGTGGTTCTCGATTGGGCATACGCTTATAGCATCGACGCTATAGCACTTCCCGTAAATACAAACACGTAAAATTGCCAAGGTAAAACCTCCCTAAGGATGTAATAATTTCTTAAACAATAAAAATTAAATGCAATCCCCTAACGGCGCCAAAACTTGTTGTGCTGAAAAGGTGATGTGCAAGTGTACACAATCGCAACAAGTAATATAATCGATAAGTAGAATTGCCTCCACAGGATTGGTATTAATTTTAGAGTTTAAAAAGGAATTACACTTTAGAGGAACAAGTAGCAAATATGTTGAGTAACAAAGTTTCAATGAACAAAGGTTGTAAAAGTAACAAAGTTAACAAAGTGAGTTAAAATATAAGAGAAATAAGTTGGATTGCTTTCACTATGTAAATTCCTGTAAACAAGACGCTTATAACGCCACACGCTATAGCGTTAAGCGCTCAACAGAAATATTTTGTGCCTTTCAATACTAGCTGTGGTTTCACTACAAGATGCCTATGTCTAGGTTCTAAATAGGTTCACCCCGTATAATCAAGATCCCACAGCCTTATGCTTTATAAACTATTGCAACTTCTATGTCTAGAGGAAGCAAAAATTGATTAAATGTCTTCAACCAACCTTATCATTTATATTAATCCTCGAGTTCTTTCTATGGTTCATGTCCGAATCCACAGAGGTACTAGTTTTACGTGGCCAAATATAAAACAAGTTTGGAAGAGTTATCACACAAGGATTAAAACACAAAACGTGAGAAATTATATACGTAAGCATTAATGGTTCATTACAAGCTATAGCAACCCAACTCAAAGAGTTTAGCCTCATGTTGAGCATCATCAAAATAACACAAATATAACTACTTGCATTACCGTAGGTGTTAAGGAAAATACAAGTGCAAAAGATACAAGCTTGAAGTCTCCTAATGATCCACGCAAAGATGGCTCATCATCACCCTTACACCATGAGAAAAATACAGTAAATTACAAAAGAAGAAAGTAAAATAGCAAAAGCTTCAAAGGTGTATCAATGGAGAAGAAGAAGTTGTCACACTTTTCTCTCTACCAATACTCTCTCTATATCCGTTGGAAGTTCTAAGGTATGGGAAGTGGAAATCAAGATTCTAGTATATCTAGCATGAGGTACAACTCTCCTCCAAAAGTCAAGAAAAGTGATGTTTGCTTTTTCACCAACTCCACTATTCCTTTACTCATGCAATGACAAGTGTCCACACAAATCCAATAAAATCCGCACATGTCGCCAAAGCATCGTGGACACAAGATATGGAACATGGATTAATGAGCTTGGCGCCAAAATTTCACTTTTCCTTTAGATGCTCAATCGTGTCGCCTCTTGACGCTTATAGCGTTAGACGCTATAGCGCTAAACACCGCACTACTTCACAAAATACATCAAAATAATCACAAGTGGCACCAAATGTGCCAATTTCATAGCAAAGCAAAGATTTAGCCCTTCCTAACCTATTATAAATGTAACTACAATATATACTATACTAATATTACTTGAGAACTTACTTAATTTAATGATTAGAGGTATAAATAACTCATATAAATATGAGTTATCATGGATCCACATGCATATGCCCGTGGAGTTTTGGGTCGCATCTCATACATTACATACATTTTCCGTGATTGCTTGGGTGTTCATGAACTAATGGTGAAATTGATTTGATCGTATTTTTGGTGTACTAGTTGTCCGCTTCATCGCTAAGTATTTGTTTTTATTGGTTATTACTCATGTAAAGAGACTCACCCATCGCTTTATGTTGTTTTATGTCGGCAACGCGTGTGTGACAATGATCAAGGTGTTTCAGTAACTTCTTCTATTTTGGTTGAGTCACCCGATAATGTAGCACTGTGGGGACGCTTAGTATTTGTTGCTTTATTTTATGTTTTGGTCTTTCATTTGGATTCTCAGATTTCAAGACCTTGAGTTGTTATATTCCACTGCAATGGTGTTTATCCTCTGAGTTATTATGGTGCTATGTATCTCATTACTTGGAGTTTATTTTATTAATTATTTTGAAGTTTTAAATGTGGTTGTTTAATTGTGGCACCTCGAGTGGTCGACTACAAATTTTCGTGAGACTCGATTTTCAATTTATTAAATAGTAGCTTATGTAGAAGGGGGTGTTACATGGTACCGCATACGTATGTTTAAGTGATCAAAGATAAGGATTAGGTGATGTGAGGTATTAAATGTTTACCTATAGTGATGGACTTTTATAGGATTGGTGTCCACACGCGGCACGTTATGATTGGTGCCCGGTCCCGCTTGATGGGGAGGACGATTTGTACCACCGGGTTTGTTGTGGATCACGGCTTCGCTGCACTCGGCTTAGAATGTTCAACGTAGCTCATAACCGATATGACTAGGTGCATATAGCTTATGGTTGGAATACTTTATAGTGTAGAGTTCAATTCTGTCATATCTTGCAAAATCAATCTGATATCTATACTATTTAATAAAGAAATTTGTTATAGATCTAAAACTATCTCAGGAGAAAATGACTTTTGGAAGGAACTTATGAGATGAAGTTGTAAATTTGACACATTTGATTATCCTCCTAGTACACCACATACAAATTTACATCTTTTGTTTTTATTCTCTCTACCTACTGTTTAGTCTTTTGTCAAGTAAGAGACGAATTTGGCGCAAAGTAAGGTGTTACGTGTCATTTAACGTGCCACATACATGGCGTTAGATGATCTGTTAACCATTGAAGAAAAGAAGGGAGTAATATGTCCTGTTCAAATGTGAGGAACTAAATGTCCCAAAAATGATCAAGCATTTAATTAATTATCCTCAAGAAATTGTCAGGGACCAATTTGGGT
This sequence comes from Oxytropis ochrocephala, assembly GCA_020916435.1. Classification (NCBI taxonomy): domain Eukaryota; kingdom Viridiplantae; phylum Streptophyta; class Magnoliopsida; order Fabales; family Fabaceae; genus Oxytropis; species Oxytropis ochrocephala. The sequence goes on from JAJHUT010000069.1 coordinate 15,639, forward strand.
TTTTAGTCTTTATATAGAGACTAAAAAGTTAACCAACACGATTGGATTAACTCCGCAGTTGTTGACCAATGTAAAATTTGCTTCAAGACGGTAGAGATTAATCTTTCGCTTAAAGTGTTGAGACACTCCTCCATAGATCGCCGATTATGATCCAAATAAAAATAGAGACTAAAAATTTGGAAGAAGGATTAAAAACAAAAAATTAGGAAAATTGAATGGAGTAAAACACATTTAACGAAATTGAAATTTATAAAAGTAAAAGTTGAGAACTTTAAGAGTAGTTGAACATCTCAAATTCATAAAACCTTATGGCCAAAAGAACACTTAAACCAAATAAAAGAAAAAGCTTACAATTAAGCAGGAAACTCAAACACTTTAAAATGAAACCAAACAAAGGTCATTCAATTCTTGCCATATCTGTCCAGTACTTGTGATACTCATGTGATTGAATAACAGGCCAGTCGTCCATAGGTTCAACAGTGAAACCTACCATCCTATTCACATCAGTATGTGGCTGCATAATCATATTCTGCATCAAACTGAATTGGTTTGGATGTGAGACTGATGATGATGCAACAAACTGATGATCATGTACTTGTTGAGCCTGCTGCATATTTTGCATGAAACTGAAATTAGCTAATTCACTTTCTTGCTTCTTTTTCAACATGTTAATTCTTTCACTACAAGCTCCAATCTTATCATCTATCATAGCAATAAAGTCCCTTAATTCTTCTTCCTTTCCAGTGTTATTGAAACAAGGAGTTGGATACTTGATCTTCAATATCTCTTTCTTCACTTTACAAATCTCAGCTTCACTCATTCTCTCCCTATTATTATAATAGTCTTTCAAATCAAATAACTTTGGAGGATTCTCTTCTTTTCAAGCTCATATTTTTCAAGCAATGACTTTACAACTCTAGTGTCATTAGGCCAAGTCATTGCTGGAGAATTACCATCTTCATCTCCATCATATACAATCAAACATGCTTCAACATCACACTTTGTGGAAATCTCAGATACTTTCTTCATTAATCCTGTGCTTCTATTCTTCAATGTTGTTTTACGAATTTTCTCATCTTCAATGCGATTCAAGCTTGTTCTTCCACGACCCATTTTCTACAACACAACATTAATAAATATGATTCAACACCCATTTATATTGTCGAATAATATATATATATATATAGTAATTTCTAAAGAAGCTGTTTTACCTTTAACGATGGAAGTTGATCTGATGCTGTGCGCTATATGATTGAAGACGAAGTTCTTCGTAAAAATTAGCAATAGTTGTTTTTTGACGGGAAAAGTTTAGCAATGGTAGTACAAGTTAAAGAACCTCGCTATTATATAAAGAAAATCTCAATCACATTAATAAAATACATAATTACGAAACAGAATCAATTAACGTTGCAAATATCATCATTACAATAGATTTTCCTTGATTTTCGGAAATTTATTTATAACGTTGCAACCAATTATAATTGTCCAATATATCTCTAAAGAAAACTCAACCATATGGATTTTTTCTTGACAAAAATTGATACGGAAATATTTGATTCGCTATACATAATTATTGTGCCTAGAAACTTAATTATATTACTTGTGTGTTACACAATTTGTTGGATATACACAAGAAGTTACTCGTGGTTCAAAAGATTTACGTAAATGTTATTTAGACATTTTTTGACAAAATCGATATAAACCAACTTACAACACCATTAATTGTTTTTTGACTATTAGCCAACTTACTTTTTCACAGTTTTAGGCGTTGTTTAAAAACTTGGTTAATTGATCACTTGGCTAATAGTCTAAAAACTTGGTTAATTGGTGTTGTAAGTTGGTTTTTCGATTTTTGTCTAAATTTTTTTGTCTATATAACATTGTTGAAAGACTTATTTGGATCTGCTTAATCAGTAATTTATTATGGCCCATGCTTCGCATAATTCCATCTCTACTCACTAGACACCCATTTTTGGTGTGAAAAGATTAAAAGCCCTTCATCAAAATTGATTTTATATTTTTTAAACAATAAATACGGTTCGGCAGACGCTTGATCGAACTCCGATTGAACTCCGATCGAATCTCGCCAAGGCCGAACTACCAAAGTTTACTCAGACACCCCAAATTTATGTTTTGACTAGGTTCACCAAGCGCGGCCGATCCAAATCAATCACCGCGGCGCCAACCCTCTCCAACGCCCAACCAACGTGAATTCTCCCTTAACGGTTATAATTTTAATCGGCTTCGATTTTTTTAAATCAACGGCTCATGTTCGATCACACCTATTATAGATAAGTGCAACAAGTCATACAAACCTAAAAAGTCTAAAAACAATTCATGCAATGAATAAATCGAATCGTTAAAAATCATAAAATTAAACAACTAGTGTTAGCCATACTAGTGTTAGTGAAGAATAAATCGAATCGTTAAAAATTAAACAACTAGTGTTAGCCATACTAGTGTTAGGAAAGAATAAATTGAATTGTTAAAAATCGCTTAAAACTAAACAATTCAATATCCAACAACAATTAGGAGGTTCGCCCCGCCAAGTGCGAACCGATTCTACAAGACGCATGGTCGAACCACACTTAACAGTGTTCGCACACGCTTGACCGAACTGCATTTAATGTTAAAAATGTTTTAAATTCAGGGGTATTTTGGGAATAAAGGGTGGTATGGGGTGTCTAGTGAGTAGAAAGGGGTTGTGCGAAGTGTTGAAAAACATAGCATCCATGGAGGATTAGAGAGAAAAGTTTTAAAGGTCTATTATATTAAAAGTGCTAAAAAAAGTTACAAATGAGAAGAGATGATTACAAATAGGTCTAACATCTACCTTAAATACTAATAAACTAATGGACCTATGACCTAATAATCTAATGGGCCTTACTAACAAACTAATGGGCTTACTACCTATATTTTAATATTTCTCCCGCAGTCGGACTGTTCACAACACTTCCACTGGGATAAGCAATACAAAGATACTATAAAATTAAGGAAAATAAAGATCAATCCAAATTTGTAGCGCTGAGGTGCATAGCTCCTAGAAGTCTTCGACCAACTATCGGGCCCCTTCAAGCTTCTTCCAATGCGTCTCCACAACATTCACTCCAAAAGAATCAACAAACTCCACTCTTGGGCATAACCATCCAAGTGTCAAAGAAGTCATCAAATGCTTAACCATCTGGCGCAGAAACCACAACTCAAGGTTTAACCACCTGAGGAAGCAACAATCCAACGCTTAACCATCAAGCAAAAGCCACAACTCAAGGCATAATCACTGAAGGAAGCAAAATACTTAACCACCATAGGCGTATAAACATCAACAAGGCCATAGGGCCAAAGGCTTAACCACCAAGCGTAAACTATACCTCAAAGTTTAACCACTGGCGTAAGCACAAACAATGCTTAACCATCAAGAGTACTCAATCACTCAAGATGTATAAAATCTCAATGCTTAACCATTTATAGCGTAGCATCATGCTTAACCACCATTAATGTAGCTAAAAATTAAGCCAATAAGACTAATGAAATTAACAATCACTATACCACATTACTCTTATCATCATCTTCACTCTCAGAAAACCGAGAAACAACTCATCAACAAAGCATATAGCTCCACTATAAAATATATCGAGAGGAACTTGAGTTCAACTTTTCCAACATTCATCTTGGCCCCTTTGCTTTCCAAAATGCTATTAATCCCCTTAAGGCCAACTTCAAATCCACACATACTAACAATATTTTTCCCAATCTCAAAGCAAGCATTTGAAGGGAATTATCACAAGTAGGATATGAACATAAACCCATCAAAGCAATAGAAACAGAATCCCAAAGAAGTTGAACAAAACACCAACATACAAAACTAATTTCTTAGATTCCAAAATCAACCTTAGTGTAATTATACTTCTTCTTCAGAGAACTTTGCTTTTTTCCACATAAGCCATAATCCAACCACTATAAGTCTATACCACCAAAGATAACAAACAATTGCAACCATGCAGACATTACATATAATAAATCCTTTGTACCACCATTTATACACACATCGATTGGTTATATAGTAAAAATTTAACAACGCAAGTAAGATCACAAAGCATAAGGTAGATGAAATAACATATAGTCCGCACTAATAATTGTTTCGTACAACCAAACCAGACATTCCATAATCACTAGGCGGGGACAGAATCGAAGATTTTATTTAATTGTATATGTATCCTCTTCCAAAGCAGATAGTAACAATCAAATGCAAATTAAGTGGAAAATTACTAGCATTACATTGGCTAGTCATCAAGGATGCCGATGAAGATTCCGTAACCCTCGTATTTCTTTGAGGCAATCCATCAAACACCTTGAATGCTATATAGTTTTGAAAGAGACGATGACGAAAACACGCCATCGCTACCGTATTGTCGCCACGTAACAACAACATCAGAACAAAAACGCTTCACGTAAGCGCAATAACACAATTGCAGATGCAAGAACGAAGATCGTGAGAGGAATTTCGAATGCAAAATTAAATCACGAAACAGAATCGTGATTGGAAACCAGATCACAAAAGTCATAAAAGATCGCACAACAATGAGGAACGATCGGAGTGAGGAACGATCGGAGTGACGAACGAAACCAAAATGCAAATGGAGAATCAGAACAAACACAAATGAAGATAGGATGCGACTCAGAAGCAAGAACCGTAACCGATTCAAGATCATAATGGTTTCAAGATGAAGAGAAATGCAATCAAGAAGTGAATAAGAGAAAAAACCAAAATCGTCACTCATGATTGATCTTGATTAACTTCTAAATCAAGAATCAATCAACACCGACAAAGAAAAAAAAAAGGGGGATCTGAAGTATAAAGTAGAAAAGGATTTTCTCAACCGAAAAAAATAGAAAAGAATTTAATGAAAAGGAAAACTAATAAGGTAATAGAAGGAAGCAACAAATTTATGGAGGATACCATGTTTGCTCTGATACCATGTTGAAAAACATGGCATCCATGGAGGATTAGAGAGAAAAGTTTTAAAGGTCTATTATATTAAAAGTGCTAAAAAAGTTACAAATGAGAAGAGATGATTACAAATAGGTCTAACATCTACCTTAAATACTAATAAACTAATGGACCTATGACCTAATAATCTAATGGGCCTTACTAACAAACTAATGGGCTTACTACCTATATTTTAATACGAAGCATGGGTCTTTATTATTCCAGCCAATCTTAGGTAGTGAGTGGTTAATTGGCCCAAATTACTTTTAACTTTAAAGCTATTTTAAGTTGGGTTTTTTTTTACCCCCACCATCACCCTTTATACCCCCACTACAAATAAAAATACAATTTTACACCTTACAAAAGAGCACTAACGGAATTACCATCCGCCCAACAAATTTCGCTTTTTCCTAAATGGCTAATGTATAACATTATTTTGTGGGTACAATTTTTGGCCGCGTAATTATCTCTTAAAGAGGTCATTCCGTTGTTGAAATTAAGCCAACGGAATTACTGCTTAAGAGATAATTCGATGGCTAAAAATGCCAACGAATTTATGTTGGTTTTCGTGTAATTCATAAAGAAAATGCCAAATCTAACTGGCCGTAAGTACTAGGTATTAAATAAAAAATTTCTATCCAATACACTTGTCTAAAATTAGGTTCTCACATTTCACTCTTAATCACACAAAACACTCTACCCTACCCTACCCATATTTCTGCTTCATCTTCTCTGCTTCTTCCCAAACACCATCACCCCACCCGTTGAAATGGAATGGCAGTTGTGCCCAACCCAAGATTTCAAGCAAGAAGTTCCTAACGACCCTTCATTACCGTGGAACTGTCACCACCAGGGAAGATGGTGTTGTGTTTCTTTGTCCTATACATATCTTTTGAAGGCTGAATAGGGACATCACATTCGCCCTACTGAACAGAGAGGAAGATTCGTCCAGCGGGAGAGTGGTGTAAAGACGTGGAGCGTCTACGTTATCAGAAGTACAATTGTGGAGATGATGGGAGTGTCAGTTATTCAATTATGGAGATCCGGCTTACGATAACGCTCGCAGAATGATGGAAGCTCATACTAATGTTCCAATGGGACGAGTATATTGAGCCAGATGTGGACACGATTTGCACTCCTAAGAGGTCATTTATCTTCTCGCAATGTGGACTATCCAAATAAACGCTAGTTTTGTAGTTGTTTGCTTATGTTGCTTTTTACCGCTTTGCTATCTTTCGATTTGATATACCGCTACGCTTTCTAATATAAAACATTTTGTCTAATTTAAATACTAATCAAATATAAATTACTAAGTACTAAATAAACATAAATATCCATACAAATAACTCATAAATATCAATACATTAGTTTTCAAATTTATTTAAACATAAGAGAAATATAATTAAGCATCTGGTCACAACACTCCCAAAGAAGGAATTCCCGATAATTAAGCTAATCGGTCAAGAGAGTCCAAACCGCGCCCCTCTACTATGGGCACTAATTTGGTCAAAGTTAAACGACCGATAGAGTATATGAAATTTTACTCGAACACCGCCCACACCTCCGCACACGCTGCATATGCCCTATGTATCAACCTCGCAGCCTTCTCGCATTTCCGACCATCGCAAAGATTAAAATGGGCAGATACAACATCCGATACACTACGCCAGTTTGCTTAAAAAGGCGCCCATATAACCGGGCTGTTTTTAAAAACGCTGCATCATCGCGTAGAACGCGTGAGCCTTACCCCGCTTTCTTTAAAATGCTACGCATAACACATGTCTTACCATATACTCGCTTTCCAAACGCCGCGCATAACACACGCTGCTCGTGCAATACTCGCTTTTACACAAACGCCGCCCATAACACACGCTGCTCGTGCAATACTCGCTTTCCAAACGCGCGCATAACACACGCTGCTCGTGCAATACTCGCGTTTTTACACAAACGCTGCCCATAACACACGCTGCTCTCAAGCAATACTCGCGCTTTTTACACAAACGCCGCCCATAACACACGCTGTTTCATTTCATATATACTCGCCGCTTCTTTAAAAACGCCGAGTATTGCTTTTTTTTTTTTTTTTTGCCCGCTCGCTTTTCTCTCTTTTTTCATTTCCTTTCGCGCTTCTCTCTCTCTCTCTCTCTCTCGCACAGACACGTTCTCTCTCTCACGGTTCTCTCTCTCTTCTCCACACCCAAAAACCTGTAAACTCTCTCTCTCTGCTCACGCCTCTCTCACGGTGGTCTCTCTCTCTCCTCACTCTCATTAGCTCTTCCTCTCTCAACTTTCCTCTCTCTCTCGTCTCTCTAGCACCACCCACAAACCCCCAAACCCACAAACCCATAAACCCACAATAACCCCCAAACCCACAAACCCCAAACCCACAATAACCCCAAAACCCACATTGCTTGTCTCAATCCTCTCTAGCACCCATAGTCCTCATTGCTTGTCCTCATCTTCTCTCAAAGGTTAGTTCTCTATTTTGTTTTTTGTTTTTTAGGTTTTTTGTTAGGTTGGAGATGAATATGTAGTTTGATTGGAATATGTTGAATGTGTGAAAAAAAAATATTTGATAAGAGAGGAATATGTTGAATGTATTTGTATGTGTGTTTGATATGTGTAAAATTAGTTGAATGTGTTTGATAGGAGAGAAATTAGTTGATATGTGTTTGTTGCTTGGTTTTGTTGAGATTTTGATTCTCAAATGATAGAGTTTTTTAAGCAAAGTGTGTGTCATCTATATTAGTAAAATCAAATATGCCTAAATCGAATATGCAAATTGTTTGTTAGGTTTTGGGAGTTTTTTTGTCTGAGCTTCGCGATCGTTGTTCACAAATGTTGGATATTTGTCGTTGTTGCTTCCACTTGTTCGTACTTTTTTGTTCTTTTGTTTATTTTCTATGAAGAATTAATGACTATATAGAAGACATCAAAGTCTTTGATTTGTTTAGTTGAAACTAGCTAGCTAGTTGATTGAATGTCTTAGCTTCAATCAAATTGTAAATTCTCTTATCCGAATTTATTATAGATATTGGGACATTATGGATAGAAAGTGGATGTCCGCCAATCGTCATCCAAGGAATATAGAGATGGAGTGGATTATTTTGTGAACTGTGGCTTTGCTCAACGCTAGTAGGAGATCTAGTAATATGATATGTCCCTCGTTTACGTTGTTGCTATGTAAAATCGCTTAATGCGCACGAGTTGGGGGGACATTTAAAGGGTAATGGAATTGATCAAACTTACACTTGTTGGACAATGCATGGTGAGGAAAGAGTTGAATCTTCAATATGGGTAATAGTATCGAGAGATGTGCACCCCGCTGACACCAAATACCTACGCTTGTTGGGGATGAATTTGAAGAGATGGCAAAGGCTTTTGAAGACGATCTTAATGACCGCCCTCAAATGTTTGAGAAGTTGATAACGGATGCGTAGACGCCGTTGTATGAGGGTTGTAATCGAATTCACAAAATTATTGGTCGTGATAAAGTTGTATAACTTGAAAACTTGCCACGATGGACTGGATAAGAGCTTTACCGAATTACTCACACTATTGAAAGAAATGTTGCCAAGGATAATGTGCTCCCTTCTCGGACGTATGATGCAAAACAAATGTTAGGGTCCATTGGCTTGAACTATGAGAAGATACACGCTTGTCCCAATGATTGCATTCTATTTCGAACGAACATGCATTTTTAAAGTCGTGTCCTAAATGTAATGCATCGCGTATAAAAAGAAAGATTCTCGCCTAAAAGGTGTTGTGGTATTTTCCCATAATTCCTCGATTTGAAGCGTATGTACCGTAGTTCGTAAGATGCAAAACACTTGACATGGCATGAGGATGAAAGGATTAAAGATGGCATGTTACGACACCCTACAGATTCTCCGCAATGGAAAAATTTGATATTGATTATCCCGATTTCGGTTGGATCCAAGAAACCTACGACTTGCATTGTCGCCGATGGTTTTAACCCGCACGGTATTCGTGAGTAGCTCCCACAAAGACATGGCCCGTGATATTAGCGATTTATAACTTACTCTCCATGGCTTTGCATGAAACGCAAATATATGATGTTGTCTTTGTTAATTTCTCGCCCAAGCAACCGGAAATGATATTGATGTATACTTGGCTCCTTTAATTGAAGACTTGAAGCTAATGTGGGAGAATGGAGTAGAGGTGTATGATGGGTTCAGAGAAGAAAGTTTCAACTTGAGGGCTATGATTTTTGGCACAATTAATGACTTTCCAAAGATACGGCAATCTATCCTGGTACATGCATTTAAAGGTCAGCAGCATGCCCTATATGTGAAGATAACACCGATTGGATGTGGTTGGAACATGGTAGGAAGAATATCTACCCGGTCATCGAGATTTTTGCCATCTACTCATCAAGATCGATCGTTGAAAAAGGCATTCAATGGGAATACCGAAACCCGTAAAGCTCCTACGCTTTGACGGTGAACAATCGCTTGAAAAGGTGAAAGATTTGAACATTAAATTTGGGAAGCCATTTGCAGGAGAGGTTGCCAAACGGGGTGGAAGAAAAAGTCGATTTTCTTTGACTTGCCATACTCGAAGTCATTATATGTAAGACACTTCATTGATGTGATGCATGTTGAAAAAATGTCTTTGAAAGTGTCATTGGTACCTTACTCAATATGCCAGAAAGACTAAAGATACCATCAACTCGAGGTTGGACTTGCTTAGTATGGGGTCGAGACCGTAATCTGGGTCCGATAAAGAAGGGTACACGACATATCTACCTCCGCATTTCATACTCTATCTAAAAAGGAGAAGACCGTGTTTTGTAAGTTTCTTCATGGAGTAAAAGTTCCAGAGGGTATTCTTCAAATGTTACAAACCTTGTATCCATGAAAGACCTTAAGTTAAAGTCTTTAAAGTCCCATGATTGTCATGTTCTAATGGAGAATTTGCTCCCAATTGGTATACGATCCATTTTGCCTAAGAAAGTGCGCCAGACGCTAACCAAACTTTGTTACTTCTTTAAGGCGATTTGTAGTAGAGTGATTGACCCTAGAAAGTTGCCATCATTGCAAAGAGAAATTATCATCACTTTGTGTGAACTTGAGATGTATTTCCCACCTTCATTTTTTGACATAATGATTCATCTAATAGCTTCATTTGATTGAGAGACACAATTGTGTGGCCCATGTTACATGAGATGGATGTATCCGCTGAAAGCGTTACATGAAGATATTAAAAGGATATGTGAAAACCGATCACGACCGAGGGTTGTATTGTTGAGCGATACATAGTTGAAGAAGTCGCTGAGTTCTGCACCGCCTATCTATCTAGTCTTGAATATTCTCATGACTTCCAAGGTCTCGCCACTTAGAAGCATTACTAAAAGGGATGTCAAGATATAAAATAGTTATGGTGTCAAGGGAAGAACTACATCAAGCACACTTATATGTTTTGCACAATGATAGTGAGGTTGATTCATATGTTGCAAGCACATGGACATACTTAAGAGTGATTACCCATATAAGAGTGAAGTTTGGTTAACAAAGGAACACAATCGAGTTTCATAGTGTGGTTAAAAGACCACATTGATTTCGAGTTTGTTATGAATCCTACTTCGATTTCAAAAAGATTGAGATGGTTAGCAAAAGGTCCAAATATGCATGTTTTCTCTTACACCACTATCTAATTAACTGCTACACGCTCTATACAAAACCCATGATGATCGTGAGTAAAATGCAAAATAGTGGGGTGACTCTTGTTGCTCAAGCTATGCATACATCAAGTGCCAAAGACGTAAATCCCAGATACGCGAATATGTCATACTTCGGGTCATTGAACAAATATGGGAGTTGGATTACACCATGTTTCGTGAGTCCGTGGTTCCAATGTAAGTGGGTTGACAATAATAATGGTTTACGTGATTGATGAGCTCGGGGTTCATGCGGGTGAATTTCAAGAAGTTGGGATATAAAGATGAGCCTTTATTTTGGCATCCCAAGCTCAACAAGTGTTTTATGTCACCGATCCGATTGATATCAATTGGTCTATTGTTTTCATCGACACAAAAAAATTAGTGAATTACATTTATGATCAAGAAACCAATGATGATGGTATCGAGGACGACCTCTTTCGGGGACATCACTAGAAGAGGAAAGTACTTATAGAGAGGATGTTGTGTATGTTAGAAAGGATCATACTCGATGGAATTACGATTCGTCAAAAACAAAGTACCAAGGAGCGAATTGCAAAAAAAATTGTATCAAAAAAAGGAAAAGGTAACCGACATAGATGTTATTTTATAGACATGGATCTTATTTTCATCTTCTTTGACTCGATTATTTATTTTTTTGTTGGATGTTTTTTAAATGGATAAATATAACAAACAATGATTATGTTTTATTGCAAGTAAGATGGCGATCATAGTGATAGTGGGCATGACACCTGGTGCAAAGTGATCATGATGTTACAAACTATATCGAAGCGTGCTCTCGTGGAATGACAAAAAAAGGATATCATCAACCTAAGTTAAGTAAAGGAAAAGAAAAATTAAGTTTAAGATACTAATTAATTGCTAATTAACTTCATTCAATACTAAGTTTTAATTGTTTGTGATCTAATTTACTATTTACATAATGCAGTCCAATGGAATGTTATGGTCCGCCAATTGAGAAAACATCACTCATTTGATTACTTTCCTTGGTAGTAAGGTAAAACAAATGATACCAATAACAATCACTACTGGGTTCACACAAAGAATCCCGCTTTTGGAGAAACAAAACATGAGTTGTGGGTAACAATACATGTATATAATTTTAGATCTTTTGGTAATCTTATTTAGTAATTTTGTAGTCCCATATATATATATATAAATTTATTTATATGATTTTCATTTAATGTGCATAAGGTAAATATTTTGATGTGGATGATTCTAAAAAGGACTGGATAATGAAGGAAGTAGGAAAGTTACATAAAATTTTGTAACGACATTAACAAAAACTTGGCTTAAAGATGATAATGGAAACATCAATTGGAATCCTCCACCAATATATAGTGGGTTTATTTCAGAGGAGGATTGGCAGACATTTGTTAGAGACGACCAAGATCCAAAATTCTTGGTTAGTGCTACTATCTATTAAGTTATAACATATTTTTATATTTGACAATTATCTATTATACATTAATGTATACTTATCTCTCTTAATAGAAAGCAAGTGAGGTGAATCAAAGTGTGCTTCGGGTCGTGAGTATCCTTATAGATATGTGGTATACTCCATATCAACATATTGAAGAGAGATTGGTAAGGCACAATAAGCTTGATTTTTTTAGTTTCATGAAACTTTTTATAAATAGTTTCTTAATATTTGGTAAATTTAAATATAGTTGGTGGAGAGTGGGAAAGATCCTACTAAAGAAGGTGTTGAGCGACATGTTTTGTGGGTAGAGGCTCGACTAAACAAAGAAAAGGAGATTGTTGATCCTAAAACTAAGGAGGTGTCGGAAAGAATTGTAAGTATTTCCTAAATTCAAGCTCACTGATTTTAATTGTAACTTTTGTGATTTTTATAATGTATTATACTTTTGTTTTGTGAATAAGGAAGCCATATCACAGTCAGTGTCACAGGGAGAGCTCACTGATTGCTCTGAAAAAGAAATCCTTACACGTGCCTTAGGTAAAGAAGAATACTCAGGTCACACAAGGGGTGCTGGATTTGGAGTAGCACCAACCGAGTACTTTGGACCAAAACAGAAAGTCTATGATGAGAATCATGACTGTCCACCACTGAGAAAGATGATGGCATTGTATGAAATTTTGCAAGCTCAACTTAATGATATGCGATCACTTTATGGCCATGTTATGCCACTCAAAGACCAACCCCCTCGCACACATAGCAAAGGTACTAGATAGCCGCACCATGCCACAACTAAGGTATTAATTGTTTTTATTATTTTGTGGTTTATAATTGATTTATTGTACATATATATATATATATATATAACATCAAATAATGTCTTTATTATTTTGTGGTTTATAATTGATTTAGGACAACAATGAGTGTGAGTGTGAATTGTATATCTCAAACCCACATGAAATGGTTGCAATTGGCTACACATGTAACGAATTGGGTCCCTTGATGCACAATTTACCCCTACCTCCAAATCATGTTAGAGTCGAGTCATGGTGCACCATTTAGGAGGATGCACCATTGCCTGCTCCGATGACAAGATTGATATACTCGACTGTCACAAGCGCTTGGTACCATTGTGGCATGGCCATCCGCCCTTGTCGTTGTAAGTGACAATATATTTGTAACTAACTTATTATAGTTTTTGTCATATAATTTGTGCTAACTAAGTAATTATTTTTGTTTAAACATAGATGCGCCAAAATGAAAAATCTAAGAAAGTGTCTACCAAGAAGAAAAGGTCTCCTTTGAAAAGTGTTGGCAAGGAAATATCTATTGGCAAGAAAGTGTCTCGATCCACCCTTCTACAAAAGTGTCTCACCACCCCTTATGTAGAAGTTTCACACCGCCTCTCCTCCAAAAGTGACCGATCGCCCTCCTCTTCTCGCCAAGTGACTCATCCCACCCCTTCTCCAATCAGGTCTCTCACTCGCCTCTTCCTCTTCCATTGAAGCTTATATGAAGATTGGTGAGGCCGACGCAGCACGAGAAATACATGATGAAAGACAAATTGCTTATCATAAATTTTGATGAAGAAATTTTTGAGCCGGCTTGCCTCATATAGTCGGACGTGAGGATATCCGTCTTTGTATGTGATGCTGGATGAGGCAACCTGTATGGTTATGAATATATATGTCGTACTATGTAATTTATTATTTGACATTGTCGATTTAATTTTATTATATCGTTAATTTAATTTTTTATATATATATATATATATATATATATATATATATCTAAATGTAGGTACTTGTACGAGGACATTGTGGTCCTTCCGAATGCATTACATAGATATTTGTTCTTGTGTCCTAAAGTACAACCTTTCATCAAGTGAATCCCACCGCCAAATTATGAATCACTTGTTGAACAAAACCAGTCATTGCTCAAACTTATGTCAATGACCGCTTCATTGAAGCTCAAAATAGAAGTGATGATGATGTCTTACTTCTAGCACCTGCTAATCTAGGTAAGAATTTTTACTCATTATTTCTTATATAACATGCATTTTTTAATAGTAGTCAATTACTTATTCCTAAATTTTTTTGTAGGAGACATTGGGTTTTGTATGCAATTAATCCTAGGAAAAACGTGTATTACCTTGACTCACTTCAAAATCATTACAAAAACCACATGGAGTTTGTGGAGCTTTTTAACAGTGTGTTTATTTTGTGTCATTCTGCATTTCTTACTTTTACTTATATATGTATATATTGTTATTAATATAGTTATATGACATTCTATTCAATGGTTTAAGGACATATTGGGGAGTGGATAAAGTAACGGTCAAATGGTTACCAATAGTTGTAAGTTTCTAACTTATACATTACATTATTTTGTCAAAAACTATATTCAACTCAATTTAACAATTAACTAATCTAATTATGTTTTGTAGTGTCCTAAACAATTGAATAACATTGATTGTGGGTATTACGTCATGCAATATATGAAGGATATTATTACCCTAAAGAAAACGACTATCCTCAAAGAAGGTATCTACTTATAATATATTTTTATATGATTTCGATTTAATAGTGGTTCTTTCCAATATTTAACCATTTCAATTCTAATTTTATTTATTTATATAATTTCAAGATTTTAGCGATTGTCAAAGCAACACATACTCTGCTGAGCAGATTGTCGAGCTTAGGGAGAATGGTGCACTATCTCTCCTGCTTTTTTTTAAAGTTTCATTTGGATACATATAAGTTAGCCTAGCTAGTTTTTCGCTCATAATATTGTAACTTGATAGCTTGTTTTGGATACATATGAATTAGATAATGAAACTTCTTAGCTATTTTGTTTTGGTTCCTCTTATGTAATTTGTTTCGTTATATGTAATTTGTGTTCCTCTTAGCAAATTGATTCTCGTTATGTATTGATTGGATTACTGCATGTAATTTGTAAATATAAAAGGAAAACACACAAAACAGAAAAAATTAAAAAAATTTAGATTATTATTCATTTTTGATGAAGTTACTGGGTATTTAGTAACACAAATAGGTAATACTCAGCCGCTTTTAATAAAGCACCGGGTATTTAGCAACACAAATAGGTATTACTCGCTTTTAATAAAGCTACCGGGTATAAGGGGGTAATATTCGCTTTTTAAAAAGCGCTAAGTATCCGGGAGGACGCTTTTGATATATTTCGCCGCTTTTTAAAAAGCGCTAAGTATTGTGGAGGACGCTTATGATATATTGCGCTTTTTAAAAAGCGCTAAGTATTAGGGAGGACGTGTTTTGCAATGGGTGGCGTTTTTAGGAAGCGCTACCCATTGTTGGAGTGAAATAGCCGCCTTCATCTTCAAAGAATAAAAAACCAAAAGCGCGCCATGGATAAAAAAACGCCGCCTATCCGAGCATGTCGCTCGATCACGCTATTTAATTCCATAGCCGCAAAATGTAACCTTGGTCGCTTGGAAATATTTTGAACCGATGTACAATATTCTTCAAATCTAATTACATGTGATTCCGACAGATTCTCACTGCACTACCTGTGAATTCCGCTTTAATAAAAATCCTACATCGAATTATGTTTTTCAACATAATTTCATTTTGAACTTAATAACATAAACCGCTTTTGAAGATTTTTCTAAAATGTAAATACTTACTTCCGTGGGGCGGAATCAAGGTAATTTCGTGAGTTGGTTTTTTCTCGGAAAAATGGAAGGGAAGAGAGAGAGAGAGAGAGAGAGAGACGAAAGAAAGGTTGCATGGGATAAAAAGTTTGGCGGTTTACAAGTTTTTCAAGGGTATTTTAGACTTTTCACGTGGGCGGTGAGGGGTATTAAGGATGATGGTGGGGGTCCCAAAGAAACCCTTTTAAGTTAGAGTTGAAAAAGATCTTATAAAAAGTCAAGGGTCTTTCATCTTCGAACCCCACTTTTCTACTCTATACACCCAAAATACCCAAACTGCCTCATTTCACTCTATGAAAATAGTCCGGAGAGATAGGTAAACACTTGATTTGTCAATAGCAGCTTTCCAAAATATTGAGAAGACTAGAGAGGTTTATGTGGTTCTTGGAAAGGCTAGAATACTCTTGTAGCTTGGACAACTTCACAAATAATACTTGGTTTCAAAGTGAGGCTATAATACTCTAGAGCCTTATGAATATTGAAGAAATAATACATGTGTAGAGTCTAGTGAGTTTTGAAGAAAGAATGCAATGATCGCCTAGAGAGATGGGTAAAGAATACTCATGGTTCCTCGAGAGGCAGGGAAAATATTACTTGATTTTAGTGGATTAAGCCTTCGAGTGAAACTAGTGAAATCACCCTTGTAATGGGTGGACTATATGTAGCAAAAGGTCTTGTGAACTAGGATAAACCAAATGTGCATATCTCTCTTTCTCTCCTTCTCTTTTATATTGCTATGTTCACTACGATTTAAATTCATTTTCTAATAACTTGTTTTAATACAAAGTTAGATGTTTTGGTGGTGAACATAGATTTAACAAAAACAAAAATGAGTATAAAACTGTCAACATAATTCAAGGTCCACTTAAACTAGATGATACAACAAGTAAAAGTTCTTTTGATAGATCTTTTGGTCATTTTCCTCGCGCACTAGTTGATATAGACCTAAAATCGTAACTTAGGATCACATCCTAGTCGAGAGGTCGGGCCATGCTTTCACAGCTTGGTATCAAGTATAAAAACTTGCCCTCCTTTTGTTCGACTAGCAACACCGTTGGTCATACTACTAGTGCTTGCAACGAAAGGACTCTTCTGTAAAATAGGTTTATGTTCCTAGCGTAAGGCTTTTAACGATGAGCAACCTCAAGAAAGACGTGGATTCTTCTAATAATGAGAAACCTTCCCCTAATCATTAGCAAGAAGGGGCCTTCTTCTAAAATGAGCAACCTTTCAAATACATCAACAACAAGGGATTCTTCTCGATTGAAGCTAGATCTACCGATAAATCAACTTTCCCAAACCCCACCATCGAGGATGTTGGTAAGCCTTTGATCCAGCCGAATGGATGAGTTTTTTCGTCCTCAAGGAGTCGCCTAGCACCTCTGAAGATAGCCGAATCGGTAGTGACTCCACTCAACCTCCCACCACCAGATTGATTCACTTTTTGCCCGAGAGTCTGATCCATCCGACATAAGCATTTCTGAGAAGCATTGGGGTGATGTGTCGACAATGGCGATGACCACATGGCCCACGAATCTATTGTGGATATGCCCCTGTCAGTGGTAACCACATCCACATCCCGAAAAAAAAGAAGAAACAAAAAGAATTCGCCCGGATAACAACGGGTATAACACTCGCCAAAGACTAATTCACTGTTTCCTTTGATCCGCTCTTGAGGGTTTTGGATCTTCTCGAGTATATTTTTCTAGCCGCTTGGTTGGGTATTTCGCCTTCTAGCTTCTTTTGTTAGTTGGATTGGATACTTAGTTTTTTGTCTAGCCTGTAGGTTGCAAAGTGTTTTAGGGGCTCTACTGTGGGTTCTCTATTATTGTTTGCTTTTCTCTCGATGGCAAGGGTTTCTACCATTTCCCTTCGCTTTTCTTTTTTTCTTTCCTTTTTTCCCCTTTTTTAATAAATTTGGGTATTATGCCTGTTTGTTTTTAAAAGTTGGTATCATAGAACATTTCTTTTGATCATGCGCTTTACCGTGAGAATAATGATCCTTAAAGATCACTCAAAAGCTTAAGAATTGGTTGTTTTTGGCCTTCTTTTTAATAAGCAAAAATTGTATTGATGAGAGTATATGGGGTACTTCAATCCCATACAAAACAACTGGTCTTGTTAAAACCTCCTAAGGTCAAAACCCTGTAGGAAAAAGAGTACCCCCGATTATATTGAGTTAAGCATCTTATTGGATTAACCCACCAATCAGATATAGAAAAAGATGATAAACGAACCTCCCTACAAATGAACCATTCTCAAGAGATAGACTTGGCATGATTAATAACACCCTTTGAGTTAAACACCACCCTCTAAATAAAAATGAACCTCCCAAGTCGTTCTTCCCGTGAAGAAAGGAATCCTACAACAATAATAAATCCTCCACCAGATGGAGTCCTTAGTTCCCCCTTTGTGATTATTGTGGGCTCCACCAAATCGTGCTATTTAGGTTTTTACAAAGTCCTTTGAGTGAGTACTGTGGGTGTTTAATATACAGGGATGAACTTATTTAGAGAATAGACATAAGACGTGTAATGAAAACTTGACGACATGTTGATTGAGAGGCACAATCGTTGTACCCTAATTTTGTAGACCAATTCAAAAAAATTAGAAAAATAGATTTTTTTGTAAATGCCCAATTTTAACGGTATTTTTCGCTTTTTAAAAGAGTCAAAAACATGTTTCATTGTGCTCGCACATTATTTCTATTCGCATACTGCTTAGTTTTAATGATCTTACACTATTTTTTTCTCGCTGTGGGCGTGGCTTATTTTTAACCGCACGCTGTTGTTTTTTAACGATCTCGCACCGCTTTGTTCTCGTTGTGGACGCACGTTAGTTCTAATTAATTTTTTCCGACTAATTAACTTTATTATCATTACAATAATTGATGTTGAGTGAATTCTCATGTACAAATTTTTGCTCATTTTTAGAACAACTACATTTTTAAAAAGTAAAAATAAATAGGCATTTTTACGTCTTTTGAGAGCTCTTGCCGAAACAAAGTCCATTGAAAGCTATTTAAATGAGAGCTATATTAATCATTGGTGGTATATGTTTATTGTTTGATCCTGAACTGAGAAGTTACCCCGCATAAGGAGTTTATGGGTTCCGCTTTCTCGACTCGCCACCGTTGTTTTTGATAAGGGAATCCTTCTCGGCCACCGAAGTCGCAATCCTTCCCACGTCGGGTGGGGGTGTACCTGCAGACACTCTGATGCCTAAGTCAGTAGAGGAATAGGCGGAATGTGCAAGAATGAGAGCGTCCCTGAAATTGGAGGCCGGGTGCTCTATTTATAGACGAGAGCGCCCGACGCTGACCGTTGGATTTGCTTAGTAACGGGACCGCTTTGACTCTCGATGTAGCGCCGCACGCGCATTGCCGGTGAGTTTGTTTAGTGGGCCAATCTTGGCGTAATATTGGGCCGTGCCCAAGCACTCGATGGGGCTTCTAGCCCTGTGTCGAATAGTTGACCCCAAGTCGGGGACGAGCGAGGCGTGAGGTCGTCCTCGGCTTGCAAGTTTGTCAGATCGATTCGTCGCACCACCATTGTCAACAGTTGTTCCTGGGGAAGTGAATCGACATGTAAATATTATGGCACGCTTCCCAAAGGCGCTTTGATTGGATGGCTCGTGATTAAAGTGTCGCTTTTGGTTCGAGGCCTAGGCTATATATATATATCCTTTGTTTTGAAACCCGCCCCCGCTTGCATTTTGTGAAAACAGGTGAAGTTGAGAGTTTTCATCTTGTGCTCTTCAACACCGCCATCGTCCGAGATCATTTCCGCTCACGACGCGCGGTGGTTTTTCTTCTCAATCGTCTTCCGAGTTCATAGTTTACCCAGAAAATGTCTTTATCACCATCCGAGGCCATCTTAGGTGAGGTTCAAGAACGACTCCCTTCCCCAAAAGCTTCTCCCTCCCAGTCCGAGGGTGTAGCACAAGATGTTGAGGAGGCCAACCCTCCGGGGCCTGAGGCTCCGAGTTGGACGCAGATGAGTACAGCTGGGTGTCTCCAACAATACACAGCACTACCGCCCGGCTGGTGAAGGAGAAGTCGCTCTCCTACTACTCTGCGTTCATCATAGCCCCCGAGGGCCAACTTTGGAAATTGCAAGATGTCGAGGATCTTCCAATTTGCACCGCGTTTCCGAAGAACACGCTCGGATTCTTTTTTCATGGGAAGAGCCTTGATCTGATGGGGATTCAGATCCCTTTAATCGAAGTTTCAAAGCAGTGGGTGTTGAATTATCTTCGCCCGCCGAGTCACTTGTTCAATGGTTGGGGCTTCATTCCGACTTTCGAGATCTTGATGAAGTCATCCGAAGTTTTCTTTGCTTTTACTCTGATCACTAGGTTGCCCAAGAAGAATGATAAAGGTATGCACGCCCATGTCGGGCTCCGAGGGGTTACTGGCGAGGCTTTATTTGACCCGGTGACCGATTCCAACAAGGGATATAAGCGCCAGCATTTTTTCATATGGGCCGCCAACCGAGTGGCGAAGGAAGCCATTACTAGCTCGTACACCAGCCGGGAAGAGTACGTTCCAAACTTCCCGTTCAACTGGACTGCTGCTCATTTTGGCCACAAGGCGGGTATTACGCCGCCGAGGCCACTTCACCGTTGGAGAGGATGTCGTGACGCATAACCTCCTCCATCGGAGGCTGAGAAGTCAAGAAATCGAGCGAGAGGTTCTCGTGTAAAAAGATTATTGACGCAGCTTCGGAGTGCAAGGAGAGGCTGAAGGCTGTACTTGGTAAGTTCACCTGGATAGCTGATTCTCCCCATACCTGGGAATTTGCTTATGCATTTGGCCCGACAACTTGTTTCTTTTTATGCGTATAATCCGCCGAAAAGCGGTGGAGCTCAATCGCTTCCTCAAGCTTTGGTGATTCGCCCCGCACGCCAAGCTTAAGAAGAAGGGCAAGAAGGTGCACCGAGAAGAGGCAGCCTCAAGTTCCCAAGAACCTGCCTGGAAAAGGCTTAAGTTTGTTTTTATGACGAGATCGAGGTTCCCTGAAGCCGATCCGAAGCTTGCAGCCGCCGCCGAGGCCGAGTGCTCGAATTGGTCGGGTACAAGGCCGTGCTCAAGAAATTGAGAAGCGTAACCTCTGGACGAGGGTGACTTTTTAAACCAAGAAGACAAGTTGACGTGCATCCGAGACATTGTTCTTCCAGAGATTTCTGACTTTAACCAAACACTTCTGAACACGCTGGATTACATTCACTCGGTAGGGGGTGATTTGGACAAACTTGAAACCCAAGTAGTTGGCTATGAGGGTGAGGCCGAGGAGCGTGATGCCTTGATGGCCAAGATGAAAGAGCTTCGCCGGCGCCGAAGTGCCGGAGAGGATCCGAAGTCAGGCCGAGGTCGCGCAGAAAGGAGAAGGAAGCCGAGGAGATCGCCTTTGTCACGCCGATCGAGGGTTATCTCCAACTCGGGTTTGATTGCTGTCGTGCTCAAATCGAAATCCTTCTTCCCGAGTTGCCGCTCTAGAAGTTGGACTTGGGTCATGTGGTATTTGATGGCAAAATTGTGAAGCATCAAGGTGACGCCTCCGACGAGGCCGGCCGAGGCGATCTTCTCTCCTCCGCACGGGTCGACGAAGAAGAAAAAGATACAAGTGTAGACTTCTGCATCGACAAAGATTCGGTTAGACAGATCCTCATCGATCGATAGTGATTAACATGTAATTTCCTCTTTCACTTTCTTTGGCCTGGCATACACACCGATTTGTAATAGCCTTTCATTAAATATATAATTTTAACTTTTGCCCGATTTTTTTTTTTGTTATGGCTTTTTAAGCGTGTCCCCGCTTAGTCAGACAAGGTCGGTCCGAGGACCGCACTCCATGGTGAGGCTCGCCGATAGAGTAGAGTGGAGAGCCATAGTAAAACGTAATCGTAAAGCTCTCGAGGTGCGCACTTTGAGTGTGGGATCATCTGCCGTCGACTCTCCGACGGAACACGCTTTGACGCCGAGAGGTCTTACTTACTCGGATCGCCATGGATCCGTGCCTTCATCGGATCGCCGCGATCCCGACCTTCTTACCGGATCGCCGTGGATCCGGTCTTCACTTTGACGGAAGCCGCGATGACTCCTTTCCTTCACCCCTTGGTGGAGAGGCGGCCCCGACCTCGTGGGAAGGTCCTCCCTTCCCGGTGGAGATGAGTACCTCTGACACCAGAGAAAGAGAAGGCACAATCGCCGGGGCAAAAGAGGGGCGAAGTCGCAAGGACTTCTTCCTTCGCCGTCTGGTGGAGATGAGTACCTCTGACACCGTGAGTGGAAGGCACAATCGCCGAGGCGAAAGAAAGGGCCACAAGGACCGAGCGCTGGTTCCTCGCCAGCGCTACACGACGGAGCGCAAGAGCTCAAAATCGTGGAGGACTTTCTTTTTGACGGCCTCGCTCATCCCATCATCCGTCGGGTGGCCACCCGAGTCTGAGTCGGGAGAGGAGGGTTGAGTCGTCGGGAGGATACCACATATGTGTCCTGCGTGTTAGTTCATACGGCAAACCGTAAATAACATTTGTAAATATACATATGATAGAGTATTCGACAATCTTTTCTTTTCATTAAAAAGATCGGAAACATTGTTACATTCTTATGTGAGTGCACGAGGTAGTCACCTTGTTCGCTTTTTCATTTATTCTTCTCATACGGCTTTCTTCCCTACGCTATCTTAGCACACCGAGCTTCCTCCTTCTCACCCTCCATTCTTCTTTCATGCAGAGATAGTGGTGGCGCTTTGATGGTGTCTCCGTCGGCTCGGACGGCCACCACTTCACCCTTCTCTGAGAAGAATTTCATCCTCGATGGACCGTGGGAGTTACTGGCCCGAAGTTTACCTGTGGTAGGTCGCCCCACAATGCAATGGTAGGGAGAATGGCAAGGAGAACCAAGAAACGGGTCTTCGACTTCTCGAAAGTTTTCCTTCTCCATACAGACTTGTAGCTCGATATATTCGAGAGGGTCGTTTCTTGATCCGTTGAACCCGTGATCCTCCCCTATCATACGCTAGGAGGCCGGACTCGGAGATATTGAGGTTAGGCAACAATTCCTTAAACATCATATCGAGGAGCTCCTCGATCGATCAGATTCTCTTTACATCGCCTCGCGATCACCGCCGAGACGATCGAGGCAACCACTTGTTCGCCTTTCCGCTCAAAGAAGTCCGAGTCGTTGAAGGCGAGTGGAGGTCGGTTAGACTTGACAATTATCGGGTTTGGGTTGCTTTCGATATCCAAGATATCACTCCATCTCCTTTTCATCGACCGACGAGTTTCCGACCTTCAGAGATTAGCCGCCATGACTACTATGGCGATAGGCCTCCGCGCGCGCGCCTCGGGGAATCTTCATCGAGTCATTGTCATCGGAAGGAGGCTTCGCCACTTCATTAACTCCCCGGCTTAGCCTTCCGGGGTGATCGCTCCCGCTTCTTCTTCTTCGGTTTTCGACATCGTCTCGCCTTGCCTCATTGGATGAGGTCTTCTATGTCATCCTCGAGCACTCCTGAATCCTCTATGTCATGGCCATGGTCATGGTGGTAGCGACAATAGGTCTTCTTGTTGGTCGTGGTGCCTTTGGAGTATCGGGCACACCACTTTACTTCATTAAACTCGACATTTGCGTACTCACTCGAGAATCTTGGATTTGGAAAGTTGTTCAACGGAATAATCAATGAACCCGATCGCCACTCCTTCGACCTACCTCCCTTCTTTCTTCAACTTATCTTTCGACTCTTTGCCCTTTGCCGGTGCCGAGGCCGTGGCTCCTTCGTTAGCCTCTTCGTAGTCGATATGGCATTGTGCCCGCCTCAAGAAATCGTCTAATGTTGTTGGCGATTGGAGCCTGACGCTGACATGGAAGAGTTTTCCCTTTTTGAGTCCATGTCGCATAAACATCATCCTTACCTCGTCGGATACGTTATGGACTTCATCAGCCTCCTTGTTTTACCTTTCAATGTAGGATCTGAGGGACTCGGTCTCTCCCTGACGTATAGTACGAAGGATGTCGACGGACTTGGGCTTCAGTCTCGAAGCGGTGAACCGTGCAGTGAAAAGCTTGGCGAGCTCCTTCCAGGAGGATATTGATCCCGGCGGGAGGTCTCTGACCCATTTGGAAGCGCTCTTTTTCGGGGAGAGAGGGAAGAGTTTACAACGAACCTCATCGAGAGCACCTCAGTAATCTAGAATCCGGTTGAAATCATCCACATGGTCATCTGGATCAGCTTTCCGTCGTAGGAGTTCAACGGGGTGGTTTTTCCATGGACTTTGGATTTTGTAATCTTGAATTTTAGAGACGAATGCACCGCCTCGCACTTTCTTCCCTTGGTTTTGCGCGCTGATTTACGAGTCTTCTTCCGGGACGGGCTCCGTGGAAGAGGAAGAATCCAAGAGGAATTACCATTGTCGGTTTCAGAACCGTGATCCGGTGGAGACGGGGTCGGAGGTCTCCTCGGTGCTTTTCCTCCAAACGGCGAAGTCGTTGGCGGGACACCGCACTGCCTCGACGCCGACGGACGTTATCGTTTGGGGGAGAACCCGCTTGGACTCGTGACCGAGTGTTGCACCATAGGGGCTCGAGCAAGAGCAAGCTAATTCGAAAGCCGAGATTGCTCTTGTTGCACAAGATCTCGGCTCCTTCTTTCCGTAACATCCAACAACCGACATACCGCTGGAGGCCGGAGTTGGATCGAAGTTGCTAGAGCGAGGAGGAAGCGGGTGGTTTGGGTGCGGTCAAGACTGGCCAAGCGCCCTCAAGGGTAAAGTTTGAATGTGCCTTTGGGGAGTCCGCCGGCCGGGCGGTGCAAAGCGTTCGCGATCGGGCCCGAGGGGAGGGCGCCGTGGTGGCATGCTTTGCATTAGAGTCGTGAGAAGAAAGGATGGAACCGAGTGAGAATACGCTGAAGTACTCCCACCGTGGTCGCCAATGTTTGGTCTCGAATCGAGAAGTTACCTCGCCCGAGGAGCTTGGGGTTCCATTTCTGACTCGCCAACTATTGTCGCAAGGGAATCCTTCTCGGTTGGTCCGAAGTTGCAATCCTTCCCACGCCGGGTGGGGTGTACCTGCTGCACACTCTGATGCCTAAGTCAAGAGAGGAATAGGTAGAATGTGAAAGAATGAGAGCGCATTCGGAATTGGAAGGTCGGGTGCTCTATTTATAGGCAGGCGCTTGCCACGACCGTTGATCTGTTTAGTAAACCCGACCGCCGACTTCACCGTAGCGCCGTGGACGCGCATTTCCGGCGGGTTTGTTTAGTGGGCCAATCTTCTTGGCGAATATTGAGCCAGGCCCAAGCACTCGATGGGGCTTCTAGCCCAGGTCGGAACATTTATCATTGCTTGTTGGCATTTTGTCCTTACATTGAACCAAAATACAAATGGCTATGATCATATTTTTAAAAAAATTCAAGGCTTCAAACCACCTCATAAGGATGAATTATCATTAAGGTTTTTTGTTTACTACTGAATGGTTTCATTGAATTGGGCCAAGTCACAAAACCAGTATAATAAGTAACAGAGATTAAGCTACAAGATAGCTTAACTCCAAATAACAGCAACCCAATAAAAACAAACAGGACAAGTGGAATTAATTAAATGGGGTGGAAAATCAGCCCCTACACCGAGACCATCCAACCCGACCCACTTATTACAAACAACTAACTCTCGAGAAAAACATAAACAAAGGCAGAGAACTTTCACGAAAGTGAAATGATTTTCATTGACAAATCGCTTGCATTATGAATAAGTTGGCTCTCGGAGCGGGAAGAAGGGTAAAACTCCCTACAAAAGCACTCTTACACATAAATGGTGAAATCTGAGACATTAATGTATCACTAGACAACAAGCAGCAATGAAATTATATTTACAGTCACAAGCTATACAATTGGACAATTCTAATCCAGGATTATCCATCTAACTTAACCATAGAGAGAGAGGGAGAGGGATTATTTGCAGGCTTGCAGTTGCTAAACCTTTTATGAACTGCTCCGGCAAAGCGTATTGCTTCATGTAGGCAGATGCATCACTTCAGCAGCATGACAAAAACAATACATAAACACAACAGCAAAAGGTCGTAAAAGTACTTTTAACATTTGGAACTTACTGTGTGTTTCGATTCTTCAAGATGCCCATTTATATTCAGTTACGTAGAGCATAATACAACCGCAAGGCCAGCATCTATATATTGGTGCTCACCTTCAAGCCCTAGTCTTGAATCATTTAGCAACTTGGCATATAATGGGGTTGTATCTTGAAGAGGTACCTACACGTAGATAGATCCGCTCAGCTATTTGAATAAGAAAACCAGAGAGTAAATCTACTCAAACCAAATTTGGCAATTCTCTATTCATATTTTCTTTGGTATCTTTATTCATATTTTTCATGAAATTTGACAAAGCAGAGTTGAATTTAGCTAATTGATCTTTTGATGATTCAACGCCGGCTGGTCCATTCATGGTAAGACTCTTCTGGTCTTTCTCTAACACGTCCTGTAAATACTTCCCTTGGGCCTCTATTCTCATTTGCAATTTCTTTTGTACCTATTGGCAAAGAACAAAGATTCTACATTATAATTTACTAGAATTGAATGGTAACTAATTTTGAAAATCACATTTAACTAAGAAGTATGCAGTAAAAAATAGTAAGTACCTCTAGCTGCTCTTCCAATCTCTTTTGAACTTCAACTTGATCGCTGAGTGCTTCTGCTATTTGGATTTCTCTGTTATGGTTATCCAAACTAGTTAGAAAAGGAGAAACTAAAGAGTTACAATAGATTTCATTTACAGAAAAGTTAAAATGCTAATTAATTACAATATACCCCCCCCCCCCCCTTCATTATCACCTCGGTAAGTTGTATTAGGCCCTGAAGAACGGCTACTGAAATTTACATAGGAGCATCCTAACAAGTGCAAACAAAGGTTATTAAACATTTCCAGTTTTATGGTGGGGCATTATATTTATGAATGTGTACTCATTTTATTCTCTTTGTACTCATCTTCCTCATTTTGTCTTCGAGCCTGTTGTCCAAGTCTATACTTCTGCAAGTGAACACATATAAATACCATATTTATTATGCCTCCAAATAGCAATGAAATAGGAAAAATAGTCATATGTGTGATGCTCTATCATGATAGTCTTTGAATAATTAAGTCAAAAACTTGCTCGAAAGACACAAAATAATACAAGATCAAGAAAACAAAAGTTTTAACTCCATACATGAACTTCAAATGCCAATGATAGAAAAGCTGTGAAGAAAGTTATTATTAATGAAACCACGGGGGAAACTAACTACTTACAGGAATATATGTGTTTAGTGCTACTAATGCACTTGATGAAAACATATAACAGAAACAATAGCTAAACTGACAACCTGCATGTTAAGCAAATCTGTGTCAGTATACATTTTATGTAATCATAATTTCAAATAGGACTGAAAAAATTTATATACTGTATACATTTTATCTACATTTTATATGTAACAATGATGAGTTTTGCAAGAAACCTTCCGCATTTCTGATGAAGCATCCCCGTATCGTACTTTCCTTAATTTGAAGAATAGAAGGAGACCTGTAGAGACAAACATTTAATGGAGAAGAAAATAACTGATTTAATGGAACGGAAACTATGATATAGTTAGTATAAGGGATATCAAGAATACTCCTTTACAACATACACACATGGTGTAGCTTAGAAACTTAGAAACAAGTAACTACCTAAAATAATGTATCCATAGAAAACTCAACTACCACACTTGGCTACGTGCTTGATTGGATCGACTGCACAACCATGCAAGACAAAGTCTGAGAAATTAGCAACGTAGGGGGCATACTTGTAATTTACTCTGTATTTTCCTCCATTTGTAGCCCAATAAGATGCATCCCATACTGTTGCATATAGAGTCATTGGTTTTGACGGGAAATCTCCTCCTATTGATTCTGTTCGCGTAACTTCTCTAATTGGAATATTATCTACATAAAATCTGTACAAGGAAAATAGTAACACAAATTAGAAAAACATGGTTAACAACTTAACACGGTTGACTAGGAAAATTAGGATTCGTGCTGATTTTCTTATACCTCTTATATATTATATAAGAGATACAAATAAGGAAAGAATAGGTAATAGATAGTTTCCAAACCACAGTGCAAATATCTAGTTTTAATCAATCTCATTGAGTAAACACATCATAAGCTATAATAGTAATAATACTCTAATAGGAAAAGACTGGTTGTTCAGAGAAATCTTTGAACAAAACATCACGAATCCAACAACATAAAAGCACTATTCAACAAAATCATATTCAAACCTAAAACTCAAACAAATCCCTATTTTTCGTGAGACATGAATCTAATCGAATAGCAAAATGAACCAAGCTCATCATTGAAAAAGTGAGATCGAGGAGAAACGAACTTCAAATGAAATTAGATCGGGGGTAGAAGCTTTGCGATCTATGATTTCGAAGGATCTAAGAATGAATAAAACGGTTAGGGTTTTAGTTTCTTTGAGAGTGAGAGAGGGAGACTGAAAGAGGATGTTGCAGTGGAAGAGAAGGAGAAGTGAATTGAAGGAGGAACGATGGTGTTGGGCGGTGGGGTGGTGTTGAGACGGAGAGAGTAAGAGAGGAGACTGAAATGAAAGAGTGGGAGTGAAAGGGCCTCGAGAGTGTGAGAGAAATAAACGTGTGTTTGTGTTTTAAGTGGAATGATTTGCCACGGGCTTGCCCCGCACCCTCCGTCGAAAATTGCGACCGTTTTTGAAATTCGTGGCAAAGTCCAGCGGGAAATTTCGCGCCCCCTCCTTTTTACACATGCCATCGCAAATCCGTGGCAAACTAGTAACGGATTAGGCTCCGTGGCAAATATTAGTGGCTAAAACAGACTTTTCTTGTAGTGTCTTATGTACCTTTCTTTGAATAATAAACTTCTATCTTTTGAGAAGCGTTTGGTTGTAACTCCCTTTTCATGAGATATCCTTACTATTGCTTTGCTCTGGTTGAGAAGCTCTCTTAAGAATATCTTCTCTCCGTAGAGAATACATAAGTTGTAATCGTTTCATTCATTCTGTCATGATATCACTTGGCTCTTTTCTTTATGTGTGGCTATCTTCAATGAATTCTTTTCATTTCTGAGAGGATTCTTGTTCATTTATCTCTTTGTACTTGATAATAAGAAAGAATATCTTCTCATTTGAGAAACAATGCGGCTTTCTTTCTTCATGTGTCTTCTGACCATAATTCTTTTTTCTCAAGGCAACATTTGTGACTTTTAAAGGAATAGGCAATCTTTGAGGAGGTACTTTTGACTTGTGAAGTTACTTGTAACTTCATTGTTTTCTCATTGGTCTAATCCTCAATGCCTTCTTATGCGGTTCTATCATAGCACACTATCTTCTTGAGGTATGTTTGAATGTTTCCTGCACTTAGATCCCTCGAGAAGATTCATTAGATCAGTAATGAATTAGAGAACTTAAGCACTTGTCAAAAAGGTTTGTATCCATCAAAACCTATCCAAGGGATTTTACCTTAACAATCATCTCATTTGGTAAAACAATTAATGATATCACTCTTGTTGCAATCTTAAGTGCTTGTAGACATTTGACATTGGTTGGTCAAGGGGTTAAAATATTCATGACATTGGTTGGTCAAGTGCTCCAATCTTCGCTGGTTAACGACATACAAAAGTTATGGAGTTGATTTTCCCTTCTCTCTTCACCGGATCTGGGTCAGTGGTTGATGTTTGATCTTATTGCACTACATCTGCGATCCTTATGGTTGTCTCAAAGGTGCCTTGCTTTGGTTCGATCTTCATCGTCGCTACGTGAGGTCTCTATAATAAGAAATAGTGTGTGGATCTCTGATGGTTGTGCGAGAGGTAGTATCGTTGTGGTTGGTGGTGAAGTTATTGAGAGGGTTCGCATCAATAATTGAAGAGCAAGGTTGAATATGGCCGAAGATAGAAGAGGATTGCTAATTTAGGGTTGTTTGCTTGTGGTAGACTCTATTGCAATCTTACATTTTCTTCTTTCGTGTTAGCTATTAGCATTGGGCCTTTGGGCTTTCGGTTGTAATTGCACAGCTGCTCTTATCTTTGCACGCCCCCCATTATTTCTATTGTAACCTGTTAGCTTTATTTTGGTGTTCTTGAACCCACAACTTATGTGTGGTGCCTTGATACTTTAGTCCTCTTGGATTGTTGTGGTTTGGGCCTTGCCCATGGAAATGAGAATCACACTTTCAAGACAAAAAAAAAGCATTGCTATCATGTAATTTTTTTGATCTCTAACCAAACATGCATTGAATTTTTTTTATCTAATTAATTTATCTTCTACAATGGATTCAACAATCAAATCACATGATATTTTCTCATAAAAAAATCGCATGATATTTTTTTGGGTACATAATCACATGATATTTTTATCACGTACTTTGCATGTCTTCAGCAAATAGTATGTGTCGAAAAAACAAATGGAATGATTATTTATTTAAAAACATAATAACTTATTTTCCACTCAAATAATGACAACAATAATAACTAAAATATATCAAAAGCAAATCATTACATACTAAAATTTCTGGGTTGTTATGACTATCGATATATAGAACATATATTTTTTATGACCGACACATAATATTTGTGTTTTTTGTTATATATACCGATAACTAAATATATGTAAATGAAGTTCATAGTTATGTTTAGGTATATAATTTATTTAAGTTCATAGTTATGTTTATGTATATAATTTATTTAAGCAATAGTGTATCACGTCATAAGAGCTTATATATGTCGGATAAGCTAGTTTGAATGTGTTTTTGGGAAATGTAGTGTTTGAACGTATAATTTGATAACTTTAAAAATGTTGTATTTTTTTAAAATTTATTTCATTTTATTTTATTGACAATCTTTTTTTATAATTCATCTTTTATATATTAAAAACTGCAACAACTATCTTCATATATTAAAAATAGTAAAATCGTGATTAATATAACCATTTAAAATCACACATGACCACATTAGTTTTTCCCAAAAAAAAAATCACATTTAAAAATTAAGTATAGTTGTAGTACATAAAAATAGACGGCGATCGCTAATAGTACTACCAAATAATTTCATACTATGTAAGACCTACATATCTACATATATATATATGTGTGTCTGTGTTATATAAGCTATTTTAAATTTGTACGTGGAAATATGTAGTGTTTGAAGGTATAATTCGATAACTTCAAAATGCTGTAATTTTTTAAAATTATTTTTATCTTTTACAATTCACATTTCATATATTAACAATTGTTTTTTCACTTGCTATAACTAATCTAATGAAAAACTTACGATCATCGTGCAAATACAAGCTATAAACATAGAAATCCAAATCTTCAAAAAGATCGAAAAAGACTGTAATAGGGATAGCAAAGATGCATTCTAGTGTCATCTCGAACCCACGACCACATGGTTAAGAGCCTCGCGCTCTACCAACTCTCGAAAAAATACGGACTCTAGTGTCATCTCGTATCCACGACCACAAGTTTAAGAGCTTTATGCGTTCTACCAACTAAGCTAGACGTCTCGTATCCACGACCACAATGTTAAGAGCCTTGCGCTCTACCAACTAAGCTAGACCGGCTTTTAATTATGCAATCACTATACTACTCAAAGACATCTTGTATCCACAACCACGAGGTTAAGAGCCTTGCGCTCTACCAACTAAGCTAGACAGACTTTTAATTATGCAATTATTATACTACTCTAAAATAGTGAAATTATAACATCAATTTTCTATTTGTTTTTCGTGTTTATTATCTATTTAAAAAGATTAAACTTTAAATTCTGGTTTGCCAAAGTTTTGTTTGAGAGGGTTATATGTAAAATGTATACTTGCTAGTAAATCTTTTCCACCACTTTTGATTATAATTAACTGCATAGAAGAGGTTTTTATTCTAATAATCCAATAACTCATTGGTATTCTCTATTATATACATGAGTTTCTCCAAGTATCTAAGAAAGAGTCTCGAAACACCTCCTTACTCCATTTTATAAATCTAACATAATGCTCAAAGTAATCCGAAATAATATATTTTTTAGTTTGGTGGTTTATTAAAAAGTACCACTTTGACAACCATGATTTATTAAAAAGTACACTATTTGATATATTTTTTAGTTTGGTGGTTTTTCACTATTTTATTTTAAATTAAGACATGGATACTTTTTTTTGTTTTAAATGGATTGTTAATTAGAATATGGTTGGAGAGAAACTCTATCTTTTCTAAGGACTCAAAATTAACATATCCCTGTGTGATTGCAATCTCGTTCTTTGTACAGGCCACCATCATTGATTTGATAATTCAAGTGACAAAAGAGATTAAAGTTCAACTAAGCAAAGAGAAAAGGAAAACAACATTTATATCATATGAAAACAATGAAAACAAATCTAATATAAAATTAAAAATTATAGTATCATATGAAAATAACTATTGATCAAGCTAAGTTTATTAAACTAAAACTAGTTTCAGTTGCAAAGAAATGAGTGAGATAAAAAGGCTGAATTCATTACTGAGAGCCCAATGTTTGACAAAAAATATATCAAAAAAGACAAACGTATACATAACATTAACAAAAATTTCAAGTGTTTATTACGTTTTCAACTATGTTCTTCATATATATAGTTCTTCTTGAGATGTTGAGATGATGCTGCTGGAGTGTAAGAACTTAAGGACAAAAAACTTGCACATTGTCAATTTGTCACAGTTTCTTCTACAAAGTTAAATGATATTTTGGACATGTTGAAGATAGAATTCGAGATTTAGCCCATTATTTTAGAATATATCCACGATTTCTGCCTCCATTATGATTGTATCCACAGTACAATCATCCCACCAACTTGTAATATCGACATTAATTAAACTAATTCACTGAATGCCAAATTTAGTTTTCGCCAATTTAATTTTTCAAAGTACTAGTGAATTTAGAAAGTCTAAAATATTCATTAGGATAGAATAATGTGTTAGATTAACTGATTATTTCGGATACAGACATACAGTTACTGTGACAATATGATCATAAATTATATCAATATATCATAAATGCATATTTAAGATTGTATAAAAATGCATATTTAAGAAAACTGATGAAAAGGGCATAAAACCGGTGCTGCCATAGTTGCCTTATTTCTATTTTGGCTGCATATCATTAGCACATCTTTTTTAATTAAGGCCATTTAAATTTACCCTCGTGTTTCATAAATTTTGTTCTCTATGAAGAGAATAACTCAAAGCATAGGATTCGAGCATTGCATATTGACATGCCAGTCTAAGTTCTTGATTTATCATCCATGATATCAAAAATGACAGAAATTTTTTGTGCAACAACATGACACTTTTTTATTTTTTTTACCCCAGCACCATCTCGGAAATGAATCCTCTAACTTTCCAACCTCTACCTTTTTCTAATTTTAGTCTTTTTTTATGAGGGGGAAAAGAAAAAATGGAGGGAAACAGACATAACTACTGTTCCGGGGTGTATCAGTAAAACCGAGAGGTTCCATTAACATTGGGCCATCGGCCCACACCAGCGAACCGGCCCAAGCTCGATTGCTTGGACCGCACTTCGCGCTAGCCGGCCGAAATTCTCGCAAAACGGTCGGTAACCAACAGTATAAATGCCGCATGCATTCTCATTATCAGGTACGTTATCTTTACCTTGTGATACCCTGCCCGAGCGATCACTGACTAGAGCGTCGGAGTATCTTTGTGTACCACCCGAGGTGCTCAAGGGCGTGCAGCCTAGACCCGGTCCTTTCACTCACCCAACGACCTACGATCCAAATAACAACAACAACACTTCATTGGTCTAAGGTACGATCAACTACGATGAGAGAGATAGATACAAAGTTGGGGGGAAGTTCCCTCCAAAAAGTTAGAGGATCCTCCCCCCACCACCCATAAGAAAATACCAAAATACCCCCAAGCCACAACTAAAACCACCAAATCTAATTCATTTGATACATATTTCTGTTTCGTCCAAAAAAGCTCCCAGATTCTCTCTGATTTTGTCTTCGTCCAAAAAAGCTCCCACTTAATTCACATGGTCGCGTGCAAGGCGAGTCGTCACGGTCACGTGGCGGTGCACCGCTACTCTGGTGAGCACACACACGCGTGTCCAAAACGCCGGCCATGCTTCTGCCCGAGAGAGGCTTGCTCATGGATGAGCTGGCCCCCAGTAGCCTGGTTAGGGAAGAGAGAAAGAGGTCAGAGAGAGAGAGAGAGAATAGGGTGTTGTTTGGTTTAAGAGAAATAGAAGAGACAGAGAGAGGGGGAGAGAGGGATGTATCTTCTGATTTGGTTGGAGAGAAAGAGAGAAGAGAGAATGATATTATTTTTGAAACACGTTCTTCTCCTTTCAGTTTCTAAATTTCTCTAATTTTCTCATCAACTCTAGCCTCCTTTCAAACCAAATCTTAATATCCGCCTAATTAGATAAACTAAAGGAGCAACCTATCGAGTCATTGACAAAAATGCACAATTATTTAATCCAACATTAATTTATTGAATCATGTTTATATGGGTCCGGATCCTCTCCATTTGGAGAGGAAATGGACATCTCCATTTTATTTCACGAAAACGCGACACATGGCCCTGCTTAGATTGAACGGCTGAGATTAAAAAAATTGAAAAGTCAATTAAAAGTCTGAAAAGGCAACATTGGTTACGAAGAACTTCGTCTTCTCCAAAACTCTCCATGTCGTCCCCCACCATTGCTCAACCATCTCTCCCCCACAGTGTGCACCGCCGCCAATAAGGTTTGTTGTCGCCCATGCTGGCGTTTTCTCAGTCACTGTTCTTGTTTTCTTCTCTTTTTTTTGACAATAAGGTTTCTGTTAGGGGTTGGTGTTTATAGATATTATGATTATTGATTAGTGTATATAAAATGTCATAAGAGTATAAATGATGGAGATTTTGAAAGGTTAACCTTATAGTGCTTGCAGCAATTTGAGAAAAGACTTGAAATTGGATTCAAACATTTACTTGGGATCAATATGACTATAATGTGAAAGGCTACAAGGATGCCTCCTCTCTTAGATCAATCATCAATACCTCATCCATTGTTTCTGAACTATTTCCAGAGAGAGAAAACAAGACCTAAGCGTAGAAAACACGATGTCGGGATGGTGCACGGGAAGGTGGGGCGGTGTGACTTGTGAGGAGTCTTGGAGAAGATGAAGTTCTGTGTGGTCAGATTTAGTTTTTTTTTTTGACCAAAACAAGCTTATGTCATTTCACTACTAATAATATTCATTACACAAAGAGGAGCACTATAATGAGTGGGGGAGCTAGCATAGAATCTTGATGCCCCTGGCAAGTGTGTGAGCAACAAGATTCGCTTGCCTCCGAATATAACTAATCCTATAGCTTGAAAATTGCGAAATAAAGTTAATACAACAAGTAATGATAACACCAAAATCCGAATTGTTGATGTAGCTTTTGATATCGCATTAACCATTGAGATACAATCCATCTCAATGGTTACCGGCTCCAAGCTCAATTTCTTCAACTAGTTTAAGGCTTGCCACAAACCCATTGCTTCGGCTTCTTGAGGTTCCAGGCTTCCTTCAAACCACATTGTTTTCCCTTCCATGAAGCTACCATTCTCATCTCTTATACACATACCTATCCCATACTTGTTTTCCGAATTAAAAACCGCTGCATCGACGTTACATTTAAGCAAACCAGGCCCCAGTTTTTGCCATACAGATGGTGCAACGTTGCTGGCCTGTTGGGCAGTGTCGCTGAACCGTGGAGTCTTCCTAGTAATCTCCCATGTGTGGAGCTGGTCTAACGCCACCTGAAAAGAGACCGAAACTGGAGTGACAACGTCGTCCTGTACTTTGGTGTTTCGCCTCTTCCAAATTGCCCATATTGTCATTGCCAATAGCTTCTGTTGATCACGGGAAAGTGCTACAAGAAGCTGGAAAAAACAATTCTTAAAATGGAGATGTCTATTTCCTCTCCAAATGGAGAGGATCCGGACCCATGTTTATATCTCAAAAATCTCAAATACATTTGTACCTAACTTCTTTTGTAGATGTTCTATTTTTCATTTTGTTATTCATTTTTTAAGATTGTTTTTTTATGTCAATATGCTAGACCTAAATATGATTGGCAAGATTTTATTAGTTGCACTCCCTATTTGGCTACCCATTTAAAAATATCTTATGGTTAAATTGATCCACCTCATTATTATATTGTGAGAATTAATTTGAAATATACCTTAAATGTGTCTTTCGTTTCTCCACTTTTAGATTAGAATCTAGCTATTTTCTCATTAATCATATATTACTTTATTTTTGGCTATATGGAATTTATTTTACTATGTAATTGGGTTGAGATCACTATTTAGTATGCAGTAAATTAAAATTCATCCTTAAACAATGTCTTACTTTGCATAAATATTTTCATCTTCACGTATAAATAATATTACGATCCTCCTATATATGCAGTTAATAGGCGTGAGGGGGGGGTGTTAAGAGTCCTACGTCGGATGTGATAGGGTCGGATTTAAAGGGTGTTCCTGGTATTTCTAGGAACACCCAAACATCTTGGCCGTAGTGGTAGAACCCCCATATTTTACATAATAGGTCCTTCTTCTTCTTCTTCCCCAAAATTTCATCGCACAAATCTTTTCTTTTTCACGCATTCATTTCTTCTTCTTCTTCTTCTTCAGTTTCGCCTCTGTTCTTTTTCACTCTTATTCTCTATTTCTTCAATTTCGTTCTTCTTATTCTCTATTTCTTCAATTTTGTTCTTCTTCTTCTTCAATTTCGCCTCTTCAGGTAATGGTTTTTGTTTCTTCAGGACAGGTACGCTTTTGTTTCTTATTCTTTGATTTCAATTGATTTTTTTCTGTAATATTTGTTTCAGAGACAGGAACTCCGGAAACCATTTTTGATTCAGGGACACGAAGCCATTTTCATTTCAGGACAGCAGGAGACAATTTATTCTTCTTCAATTTTGTTTGTAGAATGCTAAGCAAGCATCAGTATAAATTATTAGTATTAAAAAAGTTGATTGTTAGAATGTTAGAATCCTATTTAATATGCCAATACCGTCCTGCAGTTATTCTGCAGTCGGTATTTGGCGCCGAGTCTACGGCCTTTTTTCCTTTATTTTTTTTATATTTAAATTGTATGTTTGAAGTATTTTAAGGTTTAAAAAGTAACTTAATTGTTCAAATACGCGTAGTTTATTTTTAATTTTTTTTTTTAGTATTTTAAGGTTTAAAAGGTAACTTAATTGTATGTTTCTAATATTTTTTTTTAGAATTTACGGTTTATAGGAATAACTCATCTATTCGTGTTTGGTTGTATATATCATTACCGAGAGTTACTTATTTATCTAGCAATATATAATATGACATTGACACTTACTACCACGGAAACTTCAGCCACATTTACAATAAAACCCCACCATTCAACATTGTATAAGTGATTTTATTTTATTGGTGATTTTCATCCAACCCTGCATGATACCCACATGTTTATCTTGCTATTTGTGTTTTCTTCTTTATTTGGTCATTTAGAAGCATACTTAAATGGGTATTTATATTTTTATCTTTATTTTATATTCGAGAACGGTGTTGCAAAATTTACTCCACGGGAATTTACAACATTTACTCTCATGAAGCGCAGAAAGCTCTGACCACATTTATAATAGAATCTCCATCTCATTCTTTCAACTTTATATACCCGCTTTTATTTTATTAGTGGTATTCATCCAACCATGCACAATACCCACATGTTTCACTTTTTAATTGTGTTATTTTCTTTCTAATCATGAGTTAAGTTTTTATATTTACATTTGATGAGTATGGATTATGTTATAAAAATTCTTTAGACTTCTTACGCTTATTATCTATAGATGTTCATTTAAATGTCTTTGTTAATGTTCACTTTTTACTCTTAGTGTTGTCTTCTTTTCTTTCTAAATGCGGACTATGTTATTATTCTTTAGACTTTTTCTTATTATTATTATTATTATTATTATTATTATTATTATTATTATTATTATTATTATTATTATTATTATTATTATTATTATCTATGAATGTTCAATTTCAATGTCTTTGTTTAATGTTCCCTTTTAATTTTTAATCCTTATTTAACTTAATAGTTATAGTTTAATTTTTATTCACGGTTATTATATAGTTTACAAACCAACACCATTGACCCAGTGGCATAGGCCACCTTTGGGACACGGGGATGACCTGGTGCTCTCGAGTTCGATTCCAAAGTAGTGGATAAACTCAGATGACGATCACATGAGAATTTACTCCTTAGCACAAGGAGATATTAGTCTTTTATTAAAAACACTATGAAATTCTGAAAGTAACAAACAATTGTCCAAACTAAAAAAGACTATAATTTACAAAAATCGGATTTTACTGACCCTGTGCATCGCACGGGTATTAGAACTAGTGTTTAGAATATCAGTATAAATTAGAATATCAGTATAAATTATTAGCAAGCCATCGTAAGACCAAAAGTTAGAATATCAGTACTCCCTCCGGTCTCTTTTATAAGCAAAAAACATGGTTAAAATTTTGGTCTCTTTTATAAGCAAAAGTTAACCACTTTTACTATATTTAATGCTTTTATTTCATCTATGCCCTTCATTTAATTGAGTGGTTGACAATAAAGTCAAATAAAAGGTTCTATTCATTAAATATTAAAAAGGTTAGTTTAGTAAACTTAGTTAACTTTTTGTAAGAAAACTAGACAATTAATTGCACTTAACTAATTTAGTTAATCAATGTGAAAGAAGTTAATTTTGCTTATAAAAGATAAGGCAGAGGAGTATAAATTATTAGTAAGCCATCGTAAGACCAAAAGTTAGAATGTTAGAGTGTTGATTGTTTGTTGATTTCATTGATCGTTCATTGTTTGTTGATTTCCTTGATTGTTTGAATTTGGAATTAATTCTATTTTCGTTCATTCAAGAGGATGCTTAGGTATTTTTCCAAGAAACCCCAAAGTTTCACCACCAATTCCATCACCAATTCCACCACCAATTCCACCATCGCTTCCACAAGATCATGACCAACCAATTCCACCACCAATTCGACAAGATCATGACCGATCAATTCCACCACCGATTACTCAAATTCGTGAACTCACCGATGATGATATTATTGAGAATTGGTGACATTGGTGGAGAAGGATATTTTTGGAACATTACTTTATTGTTTTTTTTTATATAAAATCGTACGATTGTTAAATCATTAAAGGAAAATGAACACCCTAACTTAATATCCTGGATCCGCCATTGGGATGTGATATGGTCTGATAATGAGTATATAAGTGGGAGGCATCCCTAGCCTTTCAAGCCGGTTTTGTAGGGTTGAGTTAGGCCTAATCCACGTTCTAAGATTTTTCCTTATGCAATCACACTTGAGAAAATTCCCAGGTCTTTGTTTTATGGTTCTGCAAACAGTGGCAGTGATGGACACACATATCTTGATACAAACATGGATCAAATCATGGAGCTTTTTCTAATTCGTTTCCGAGGTCGCTTAAAAATACACGTTCCCTTGCTTGTTGATTATCTAAAAGAAAAAAAAAACACGTTCCCTTGCTTGATTGTTCTGGTGAACGTCGTCGGTTTCATTGTCATCAACCTCAGCCTCTCCAGGTTCAATTTCCCCAAGAAAATTTGCATCAATGGGCTCCTAACAATCCAATTGCTATATACCTCAACAGTGATATCCTCCTCCCTAGTGATCATGTCCCGGAAGTAGTAGATGCTAAAGAAGCACCACCAATTGATGATGATTCTTAGTACCAATAATCTTTATTTATTTCTATTTTCTATATGGTTAATGACTATTTATTTGGTATGGAATGTATTTCATTTTAACTATTAGTACTATTTACATCCTTATATATTAATATAGTTTATCATTCCCAATTTTCGTTATTTCTTATTTCTAATTATCAGACTATCTATTAGTCCAAATTTAGTCGATCCGGTGCATCGCACGAGTTCTGAGATTAGTAATAACAATGAGATGAACATAAAGCTGGACACAAACCAATTCAGGTGATCAATACTACAAGGTTGCATCTTATTTAGATATGAATTTATGGTATTACAAACAATCATTAACCATGCCAGTTTTCTGAGTTAGCAGAATACAATGATCATAACTGTTTTCCACTTCTACTGTGCATGTATGTGTTGTGTTGGCTAAATATTTGCCTGCACAGTCACAAATTTCCTTGAATATATGATATAGCTTTCTATCACAGTTGAATTGAAAACTTACCATATTTTCCAAGCTTCAAAGCTAGTTTACAGACTTCTTTGCAGTAGCATCTAAATAGAGCTAACTTATCATGCTTCCAAATTCCTTTTCCTTTCCTTTCTTGTTCTTAGCTCAAGGTCAACTAGGAAATAGCACTTATTTTCTTCTCTTACATAGTGGACATGACCATTCATCTTACTCAGAATTTTCCTAGACATATATAACCCTAGACCTTCCTGTGTAGTCCATTGCTTCCCTCCTTCAAACATATCGTGAAGAACGGTCGAAGGAAGACCTTCACCAGAATGTGTCATTCTGCATGAAAAAATATGGTAATTTGAACATCTAGTCTACATAATTATCTAACACATTATCTGGAGGAAAATGATATTGTCAAAAATAAATTATTGGTTTATGTACCTGAACTTTAGATGGATAAACTCATTGCCATCCTGTATTATTTTTAAACCAGGTGAAATCTTGATTTCTACGCAGCCATTTGGAGATGGTGTATGGCTGACTACGTTGAGCAAAATGTCGGACAAGACCAACTGAAGTCTAATTTGATCACCATAAAGAGCAAGTGTTTTTATTTCATCAGGAATTTCATGAAACAGCTGCAAGTTTTTTTCTCTTATCAATGTCATCACTTGACTGACAATCGCGTCTAAAACATTTCCCAAAAGAAATTCTTCCATGTTTAGCTGCCAAGTCCTGCTAGTTCTAGCATAAAATGTGGCAAAAATTCTATCAATATTATTGAATGTTTGTATGTGTAATGTGTGCATGTGATGGTAAGTATGCATGGAACATTAGAAAATAGAGAATTCATCTATGAAGCACCAACGCAGACACCAGACATGAAACGAACACGCCGATACCAGTTTTAATTTAAAAAATACAAATAATTGAAGTGTCTGTGTCGATGTTGGTGTCCAACACGATACGTGTCGGACACTGGGCACGTCTTCAACCAGAAGTGTCAGTGCTACATAGGAATTCATGCCTGTTAAAATGCAACAAGAACACTTACCCTTCATTAAGATTTCCTAAATCTGTATCCTCAATAATTGCCATCAGTTGTCTTTCACATGCATCACTAGTATCAAGAAACTGTTTCTGGTTTTCTGAGACATTTGTATTTTCAAGAAGCTTGTGTGTGAATCGAATACCGTTTAAAGGATTCTTCATCTCTTGTAGTATATAAGCTAACTCCTTAGATGCCAAAATGCTGTCCCTGCCTTTAGTCCTTCGTTTTTGAGACGGACGATTCAAATCTGAGGATATGATCTGCAAGAAGCAGAAACAGCCAATTATATTCCCACCTGCATCTGTCCTTTTGTTTGCTGTTATATAAGCCTCTATAAACTCTCCATTTCTATCACAAAATCCAAATGGTAACTTCTCCGAATCTTGACCACTTATTCCACGATACAACAATATCATAAAATTCGTAAGTGTATCTTGACCTTTCAATCGACAAAAGCTTCCAAGATTACCCCGGGAAGCATTTTTCCTATGGTTTCGTCTCTTTTCCATCCAGTTAGTCTTTCCATGGCTGCATTCCATTCCGAGCAGCAGGCATTCTCATCAGAAGCTTAATATGGGTGGAATAAGTGGACATAGACTCTGTATAATAGCTTTGTAATCACCTTCCAACTTGATGAATTTATCTAGAACCACTTTCTCATAAGTTATGTCTTGTCCTACAAAGCATATCCCAACAACAGCATTTTTGTAGTCCCTACTTGTGCAGGAATTTACCATGAGATATACAACTTCCTTTTCTTTATGAAGTCCAAAGTGTTTCATTTTCAACTCAACATTTTTGTCCTCTTGACCTGATAAAAGCATCAGCAGAATCTATTTAGGATTCAGTAGTTGAATAAGTATGTAAATTAGGCCAAATGATCTATTTATTAATTGAAATATTTCAGACAATCATGGTAAAATAATTTTCAAACAGATAGACCCTATAGCAAACTACATACCAATTAATACAAACAATGAAATATTAATAGCATTTGAGAGAGTTTTTAAAGTTAAAATGTCCAGATTTACCTTGCAATGCTCTTCTTAGAACGTTTGTAAGAGTTTCACGTGAGTCCGCATGTACTACTTCATTTGCTAAGGATTTTCCCATAGCTTCACTAGCTTTTAGACCTGTCAATTCAGCGATTTTTACATTCCATCCATTGATTAGGCCATCTGAACCAACCCCAAAAATTGGGACTGTTGCTGTCTCAATTAATCTCACCATTTCAAGTGCTGCTGAACTTAGTTCATGCATCCTCCAATTGGACCGTCACCTTTCCGTAGCTTAATTTAGAGTCTTTGGACCGGTGTTATCCTTTTCTTGGAATGAATCTCTAATGATTAGTTGTAATGAGTGAATAGCATTGATTTCTGACGCCTCCCAAGGCAAACTTTTGCTTTTAACTACTTCAAGAAAAGCTATAAATGATGATCTTGGGTTCATCTTTCCTCCATCATCTCTATCCTCTGGATGGTGCTTAGCTCCTCCCCATTTCACTTCCTTAGCAGTGTGAGAGTGAGACCTAAACCAGAACAAGAGGTGCCTTGAATTGATTTTTGCTGTGGCCATGCCACAAACTGCATCCCCCAG
This sequence comes from Oxytropis ochrocephala, assembly GCA_020916435.1. Taxonomy (NCBI): domain Eukaryota; kingdom Viridiplantae; phylum Streptophyta; class Magnoliopsida; order Fabales; family Fabaceae; genus Oxytropis; species Oxytropis ochrocephala. Next base: position 58,361 of record JAJHUT010000069.1, read on the forward strand.
CAAAGCAGCGCCTGGATAACCAGCATCGGCCAAACTATCTGTCGTCAAACCGGTCGAGTCTTCATGATGACTAAGTAGCCATTCTGCAATGTCTTTCACCTGTGATTCAGTTGGAGTTGTGCCTAACAACCAACAGTTTCCATCATAATACAAGGCAGCCCCATCACACTTCACAAGATCCATGATACTTGGAGATTGAGTCACAATGCCAAGTGGTGCATCGCGTAGGAGCATGTCGCACAGCAAAGTTTGTGTTTTGAGAATCCTCTTCTCTGCCATTTGTGAAGCCAATTGAATCTCCATGTATAGCTGCAGTCCAAAAGCCTGCATTAGGAACTCACAAGCATAACGAACCGGGAAAGGCATGTAGCGTGGTGAAGTGTGATGACAAACTAGCAAACCCCAAAGCCTTGTGGTTTCATTTCCATTAACTATAATCGCCATCACTAGAGAGGAAATTGAGCCCATGTTAGCCATGTATTGTGTGTGACAGCCATGTGGTGACCTAAGAGTTGAGTTGACCAAACAAAGAGGTTGCTCTAATTCCCCACTCTGAATGACCTTAACAGGCTTTGCATGGCAATCACAAATCATCCTAACCCGATTTTGCTTGAACAAAAACCGAGCAGCTTGAGGAATATCCGTGGCAGGATAATGCAACCCCAAGTAAGGTTCCAAATCCGACCTCCTAATCTCAGATACAACCTCACCATGATCATCCTCATGAAACTTATAAATCATAACCCTGTCATATCCAGTAAGCTTCTGCACCTCTTCAACGACGGTGTCACACAAAACACCAATGTCTTCCCCAGGACAAGATTGCAGCCTTGAAATTGCTCTAACAGCAAGCTTCTGTGACTGAACTGTACCAGCAGCAAGTGACAATGCAGGATCACTAGACCTTGCAGGTTCCAAATCAATCACAACACCAACATCAATCCTATGTAATATTGCATAAAATGGCTTCTGGGTTGTCCTTGCATGGACCCAAATTGGGTTCAAAAGTGAAATTTCCTTTGAAGCCACTGCTTTTGCAAGTGAAGCCCCAGAAGGGGGAGTGAACAATGTTCTAACATCAACCCCAATTAAACCCAAAAACTGTTTCGAATCAATTTCCCTTTCTAAACCCAAAAGTTGAAAGCAATTCTCACTGTACCCAATTATCCTAAAACTAGATTCTTCAATTACTACCATACAACCAAAGGGTTGGATAAGGCCACCCCTTTGAATTTTCGACAAATAAGCAGTAATTTTCTCTTCAGAAACTAACCTGTCAGGATCAATAAGCATTTTTGAATAGTCAAATGATTTACCAGAACCACCAGAATGATCAAAATCAGCGAGAATCTCAGCATCTGCAATGAACTGAGCAAGTGTCTTGTCCCTCTTTGTGTTCATTTTGCTTTCAGCTGATGCCGTAAAGCTTGAGTCTTTCAACTTCCCTTTGCTTCCAAAGCTCATCTTCTCTTTTTCTCTATTTGGGTATCTTTGATTTTTTCTTTAGCCTCTTTCTTATGTCTTACGTTGTTGTAGCTTCCTTAATTATGAGGTTGCATATGTCTTTGTCATGTTTAAAATCCTTCTGTACTCTCTCCATCATGTGTCTGATACCCTTTTTCCTATGTCAGTATTGTTATTTTAGCTTTTTGATTTGCTCTTGTGGTTGCTATTTATGGAAGAAGAGATGATTTTAATGCATCATTACTCTCCTATTCTGACAAACAGGCAATAAATTGCAAATCAATTACTCAATGTCTCCCTTTTCCTATCATGCATTGACTTTAATTCCATAAATTCCAATTCATGCAAAATTCAATTGAATTCTTTTACTGCCAAAAAGCATTGGTATTGGTATATTGAGTAATAAAAGATACGGTAAAATATGTTTTTAGTCCTTATAAAATTTCGTTTTTTTAAATTAGTCCCTACATTAATGAAATAGGCGTTTTGGTCCCTACATTTTTTTTCCGTTTTCATTAAGATTCCCCGTCGTTAACTCCATTTGAATAGGCAACTGAAAAGTGACGTGGCTTTTACACGTGGTTTTTTTAATTACATAGCAAACCAAATCAGGTCAATCTTGATTAAATACATGGCCTATTATGTCTAAGTTAGAGACTTAATCAATCAAACCGGGTGGGGTACGAGTTAAACGGGTAGGTTTTAGATCCACATCATTTGAGTCATATTGATTAATCCATGTGTAAGTTACTGATATGCCACGTAATTTAAAAAAACTAACGTGTAAAAGCCATGTCACTTTTTCGTTGCCTAATCAGATGGAGTCAACGACATGGACTCTTAATGAAAATTGGAAAAAAATGTAGGGACCAAAACACCTATTTCGTTAATGTAGAGACTAATTTAAAAAAACAAAATTTTGTAAGGACTAAAAACATATTTTACCCTAAAAGATATTTCTATTGGAACACTCTTCACTCATCCGGTAATTGAATAATAGCATGTCTTCTTTTACAGCGAATAATAACAAGTTAATTTAAATGCTTATCAAAAAATAATGTTAATTTGTCAAAAAAAAATAAAAAAGTTAATTTAAATACATTTAATTACTATTATTTTAAAAAAAAGTAATTACGTTTATTGTTAATCTAAAAAAAACTTTTGGTTGCTTAAATACAGTTTAAAAATTTCCCATTAGTGGCAAGGATAAGGTTTAACTTATAGCTAAAAATATATCACATGTTGTTATGAGTATTATCAATAGAGAATGTAGTTATATTTTTTGGTTACAAGAGAATGTAGTTATATTAATTGTTACGATTCTGGCGGATTTGGTGCATTTCCGGCGGATTTTTTCTGTTGGTAAACTTCTGGCGGAAAGAATAGTTATTTCCGGCGGATTTTGAAAAAAAAAATTATTATTTTTTAAAAATCCGCCAGAAATTTTATCCGAGGATTTTTCGGTGGATTTTTTGTGTTGGTAAACTTCTGGCGGAAAGAATAGTATTTCCGGCGGATTTTGAAAAAAGAAATTAACTTTTTTTTAAAATTTGCCAGAAATTTTTTCGGAGGATTTTTCGGCGGATTTTAAAAATTAAAAAAAAACATTACCGGCGGATTTTTAACGTTTCCAAGAGATTTTTTAAAAAATCCGCCGGAAACGTTGCCGACGGATTTTTTAAAATAAATAAATAACAATTTAAAATTTTGCCGGAAATTTAAAAAATCTGTCAGAAAATTACGGATGGAAAAAATCCGCCGGAACGGTCCGAAAATGCCTATAAATAAAACTTTCTCCTACACTCTTCTCATTCTCTCATTTCACTCTTAAATTCCTTCTCATTCTCTTCTGCATTATCCATATCTTATCTTTCTTCTTCTTTCTCATACTCTCCAACGCCCATAAATTTCTCTACATATCTCTCTTTTCTACATTTCCCTTTCTTCCGTCTCTCTCTCATTCATTCATATTTCTTTTTTATGTCTTCATTTTCATTCTGATTCTCTCCTATATTATTACTTTTCATACTCACCTTCATTAATTCTTATTCATTCTCAATTCTTATTTTCTCCTATATTATTTCTTTCCATACTCTCTTTCATTCTTATTCCTTCATACTTCTTCATTCTCATTTCTCTATTCATTCTCACTCTCTCCTATATCATTTTTTTTCATATTCTACTTCATTTTCTTTTTTACTTACTTCGCATTGACTAAATACTTCGAATAATTTTAAAAAAAAATTAATTTTTTTAATTTTTTTTTAAAAACCACAAGTAATGTGCGTTACAGGCAGTTTCAAAAAAAAATTTTTTTTTTTAAAAAAATTTCGAATTTCTTTTTTTTTTTTAAAAAAAAATTCGTCGAAAACGCCCATTACTGGCGGAAAAATTCCGCAAAAAATTACCAACGAAAAAAATCCTTCGTTTCCGGCGGACTTTTTGAATTTTTAAAAAAAAAACCAAATCTGCCGGTAATGCCCGTTACAGGCAGAAAATCCGCCAGATATTACCGCGGAAAATCCGCCGGAAAGCATTTGCTACGAGCGTTCAACAGGAAGATATTTTCCGTTGGAAACGTTAGTTTTCCGGCGGATTTTTTCCGCCGGAAAAATGTGTTTTTCTGGGCATGGTACTAAAGTTCCCGTACTCGAGCCCGCAAATGTATCGGCAAGAAGCACTATAGTGTGTCGTCCTGCACTCTCGGGCACCAGGGCCCATAGGAACGCCCATTACCCTCAACAGCAAAACATAATAAATAACATAAAAAATCATCATTTTTCCAGATCGACTAATTAAATATTACAAATGATAGCATTTAGTGGATTAAAAACATCCAAAATATTAGTAGTTGGAATTTATTATTTTAAAATTTGTTTTACTTAGAATTGTAAAATTAGTAATTATATATATATATATGAGTAGGGATCATTTTACTCCAAGAGTAATTTTAAAAGAGTTACTCCACATCCTAACCGTTGATTTGTATGTAATCCAAAGGTAATAATACACCACCAAGTAGTGGTGTATTGTTACCATTGGATTAGATTAAAATCAACAATTAGGATGTGGAGTAACTCTTTTAAAGTTACTCTTGGAGTCAATTGAACCCGACTATGTATATATATATATATATATATATATATATATATATCTAGTTACACAACATATAATTAAGAATTGTAGTACCTTAGAGGGAATCAATGGAGGAAGCGCAGCCAAGGATGAAGGAAGAAATGGGAAGACTATTACAAAGTCTTAGTGGAAGCTTGAGAGAAAAAGCACTAAAATAATGGAAGAGAAGTAGTGGAGAAAGTAAGGCAATTTATCGAGAGAGAATTTTATTGCTTTCAAGTTGTGATTACAATCTGAGGCATTGCATGCCTTATATATAGAAAAAAAAAAGCTCTTATTTAAGTAGGTTAAAAGACTACTATTACATTCGGTAAACAGTAAACTAAAAAAGACAAAATATCATTATTAATGCAAGGTATTTACTTTGGGCCCCATCGACACATTGATAATGACTAAAGTTGAAAAAACAAAAATAAAAGCAAAAATAAAAGTAGTAGAAAATATTCCCTTTGTCGACCATATCTTGAATTTTTGGTCTATCCTTCGAATCTTTTGATTCCTTTGAATTTTCAAATTATGTCGGCAATTATTGTTGTCCCTTTCCTTGTTGATTTGGTGAGTCATCCTTCTATCATTGCATCCGTAAATCTTTACGGTATAGAGTTCGCGCTTCTTACGCTCGCTCGAGATTCTCAGCTAGGCAATTGTAGGTGGAATCCGGTGATCTTGAGAATCATGGTTCTCATAGACACATCATCACTTTTAACTTTAAAAGTTTTAAAAATTGTTTTTCATATGATCTAGAGTTCGATCATGATCTGTTTCTTCCGTTTCATTTGGGAAAATTTTAAGAAAGTAATTCTTTAGATTTTCTAGAGACATTTCTTGAAATCCTAATTCTTTGGAGTGCGATTGGTCCTCACTATGGTCGTTTCAATTTTTTCTTCCATATGTTGGAGATCCTCTTTAGGCATCTTAGTCCACCATTTGTAGAAGAAATTTCTTCTAAAATATAGGATATTGAATTTATCTTAGCAATGGTAATTGTCCATCTCCAAATCCATGGGATTTGGAATTTAATACAATATAAACAAGGTCCTTGCCTGTAATCATCCTTGAAGCATTCTTTCGTAATTAATGGGTTATAATTGCACCATGTTTCATATAACCCATTAATTCTTCAGAATTAATGGGTTATAATTGCACCATGTTTCATTTAACCAAAAAATATATTAAATTTATATGAAACATGGTGCAATTATAACCCATTAATTTCAAGAATGCTTCAAGGATGATTACAGGCAAGGACCTTGTTTATATTGTATTAAATTCCAAATCCCATGGATTTGGAGATGGACAATTACCATTGCTAAGGATAAATTCAATATCCCTATACTTAGAAGAAATTTCTTCTACAAATGGTGGACTAAGATGCCTAAAGAGGATCTCCAACATATGGAAGAAAAAATTGAAACAACCATAGCCGAGACCAATCGCACTCCAAAGAATTAGGATTTCAAGAAATGTCTCTAGAAAATCTAAAGAATTACTTTTGTAAAATTTTCCCAAATGAAACGGAAGAACAGATCATGATCGTAACTCTAGATCATATGAAAAACAATTTTTAAAACTTTTAAAGTTAAAAGTGATGATGTGTCTATGAGAACCATGAGTTCTCAAGGATCACCGGATTCCACCTACAATTGCTGCCTATTTTGAGAATCTCAAAAGCGTAAGTTAGCAGAACCTATACCGTAAGATTTTCGGGATGCAATGATAGAAGTGATGACTCACCAAATCAACAAGTGGAAAGTGGACAACAATAATTGCCGACATAATTTGAAAATTCAAAGGAATCAAAAGATTCAGAAGGATAGACCAAAAATTCAAGATATGGTCGACAAAGGAATATTTTCTACTACTTTTATTTTTGCTTTTATTTTTGTTTTTTCAACTTTAGTCATTATCAATGTGTCGATGGGGCCCAAAGTGTGTAATCTTGATTAATAATGATATTTTGTCTTTTTAGTTTGCTACAGTGCACCGAATGTAATAGTAGTCTCTTTAACCTAGCTTTAAATAGTAGGCCTTTATTTTCCTATATAAGGCATGCAATGCCTCAGTTGTAATCACAACTTGAAAGAAATAAAAATCCTTTCATAAATTTCCTCTGATACTTGCCTTACTCTCTCCACTCTTCCTTCACTATTCTTCCACTCTCCTTGTGCGCATACTACTTTAATATTGGGACTTGATTGTCTTCCATTGTCTTCCATTGACATTTCCACTAAGGTACTACTTTTAGTTTATTTTAATTTATATGAACAACTAATTTTATTGTTGTGGTGAAGATGCCTTAAATGGTATCAGTAGTACCTCAACTGACTTTTAAGGTAATACATTTAGTTCTAATATAACACAAATAAAATGATGTTAGCTCTGAGGTACTACTTTTAGCTCTGAGAGTCCTTCTGATTTTAGTAAGGATATTAATAATATTGATGATTTGACAAACATGTTTGCTAACCAGGATATTAACCAGGATGTTAATATCAATCCTATTTACACTTCTAAGGCCATAGAAAAATATTATTATAAGAGGCCTTCACCTCAAGATTTACTTTATGAGGAACACGAACCATATCAGAATTCCTATTCTGGTAAAGCCATTTATGAATGGAATATTGATGGCTTAAATGATAAGCAAATCATAGATACGATACATAGAATGATTATGTATTCTATCGCTTGTAAACAAAGATGGAAATTCGATAGTACAATAGCCTCTTTCATAGCCACCGGATTTGTTGGTCAATTAAGAGGTTGGTGGGATCATTATCTTCATGAAGTTCGAAAAAGAAATTCTTGATCATAAGAAAGAAATTAAGCTAGAATCTAGTTCTAATAATACTATTGTTAGTATTGGGAAGAAGATGCGGTTTATACCCTCCGCTTATCCATATTAAAACATTTTGTAGGAACTAATGTTCCCATAGGAGAAAAAATAGCTTCTCTTTTACAAAATTTAAGATGTCCATCTTTAACTCATTTTAGATGGTATAAGGATACTTTCTTATCCAGGGTTTTTCAGCTTAAAGGACCCCAATTCTATCCATTGGAAGGCAAAATTTGTTGATGGTCTTCCTTATCTCTTTTTCCAAAAGGTTAGACAATCTTTAAGGAATAAGAATGATGGCATAAATATTAATTATGCTGATCTAACATATGGCCAAATTATTAGTTCTTTGTATTAATGAAGGTTTAGCTTTATGTAATGACATAAAGTTAAGAAACCAATTGAAAAAGCAAAGTTAATGAAAAACACCAATTAGGTGAATTCGTGAACAATTTGCCTTTGATCTAGGAAAAGAGCCTAAAGAAGGCAAGAGAGGCCAAAATAAGAAAGGGAGAAAACCCTTTGATAATAAAACAAAAAATTTTTACAAAAGTTCTAGAAAAAAGAATTTTAAAAGAAAAATTTTTCAAGAAAGAAAACCAAAAGATAAGCCTTTTCGAGAAAAAGAAAAAGAAAGGCTAAAAAATTAGACATAACCTGTCATAAGTGTGGCAAAATAGGCCATTATGCCAACCAATGTTGGACTAAAAAAGCCTTAAATGAGATTGAAGATGATCAATTAAGGGCTCAATTAGGAAAAGTTTTATTAATTAGTTCTGAATCAGAACAAGAGTTTGATCCTTCAAGTGAAGGTATAGAGTGTATCAATGATACCTCTTCTGAATCATCTTCCACTAACAATAATGATTGTCAGTGTAATGAATTGAATTATTGGAAATCCATTGTTGAAATGAATGGATTAAATGTTCTAACAGGAGAACAAGATGAAGCTTTAAAAGCTTTAGAAGCCATAACTGATGGCAATTTAAAAAGGAAAATGATAGATACTCTTATGAGAGAATATATTAAAAAGGAAAGTCCTGTAATTATAGAGGTTCCTTATCAAATGAGTGAGGTTTTATCTAGATTCCAAGAATCTAATATTAAAGAAACACCAGTTTCTACAATCGATTTAAGAAGAGAAATAAATCTCTTAAAATCAAATTGCTCGAGATAAAAAGAATAATGATGTATTATTCCAAAGAATATCTTCTTTAGAAATTTATAATCAATCGAAGATATCTCGCTATAGATAGTCTTAATAAACAAAAAGAGACTCGCTCATTTCATTCTAGTAGCAGATTATTTGTCTATATTAGATAGAGTAACTTCACAAAAATGGTTTGTAAGGATTACTTTAGTTGTTAATAAAAATTTTATTTTAGAAAATGAGATAGCTCTCATAGATAGTGGGGCTGATCTTAATTGTATCCAAGAGGGGATTATCCCTACAAAATATTTTTCAAAAACTACTCAATCTCTTACCCAAGCTGGAGGAGATAAATTACAAGTTAATTATAAACTTTCAAATGCTTATATTTGCAATCAGAATATTTGTTTGCCAACTCATTTTATTTTAGTTAAAAATTTAACTCATAGAATTATATTAGGCACTCCTTTTTTACATAAGATTATGCCTATTAAAAATATTGATCAAAATGGTATTACTACCTTTATTGATAATAAGGAAATTATTTTCAAATTTATTCTTGATCCTCATACAAGAATGCTTAATGAGGTTAGGGACATTCTTCTTAATAAAGAAAAACAAATATGTTTTCTCAAAAGTGAAATTAATATATTTAATATTAAGGATCATTTGAATAAGGAAGAAACTAGGAGACAAATTAAGGTTATTGAACAACAATTTGTCTCAGAGGTATGTAATGATCTACCTAATGCTTTTTGGAATAGGAAACAACATGTTGTTGCTTTACCTTATATTGATGACTTTAATGAAAGTCAAATTCCTACTAAAGCTAGACCAGCTCAAATGAATCAAGAATATCTTGATTTATGTAAAAAAGAGATTAATTCTCTTTTAGAAAAAGGATTGATTAGAAAATCTAAATCTCCTTGGAGTTGTACCAGCTTTTTATGTTAATAAAAATCTTTGAACAAGAAAGAGGTGTTCCTAGATTAGTTATTAACTATAAACCTCTTAATAAAGTTTTGAAGTGGATAAGATATCCAATTCCTAATAAGAAAGATCTTTTAGATAGGCTCAATGATGCCTTGATTTTTTCAAAATTTGATATGAAGTCAGGTTATTGGCAAATTCAGATTAATGAATCTGATAAATACAAAAGCGCTTTTACAGTTCCTTTTGGGCATTTTGAATGGAATGTTCTTCCATTTGGATTAAAGAATGCTCCTTTCGAATTTCGAGAATATTATGAATGATATTTTCGGTTCTTATTCTCGATTTTATGATTGTCTATATTGACGATGTTTTAGTATTTTCTAAAACTATTGATCAACATTTTAAACATTTAAAAATATTTAAAAATTTGGTTAAACATAATGGTTTAGTTATATCTCGCTCCAAAAATGAAACTTTTTCAAACAAAAGTTAGATTTTTGGGTCATTTAAATAGACCAAGGAACAATTATTCCTATAAGTAGAAGTATTGAATTTGCTTCTAAATTTCCGGATATTATATCCGAGAAGAAACAATTACAAAGGTTTCTAGGAGTCTAAATTATATTTTCGACTATTATGAGAATTTAGCTCAGATACTGACCATTTTATATAATAGGTTAAAGCAAAACCCGGGACCATGGACAGAGAAACATTCTATAGTCTGTCCAAAAGATCAAAAGTAAGGTAAAGTGTTTACCTTGTTTAGCCTTGGCAAACCCCAAGTATTTCAAAATTGTTGAAACAGATGCCTCTAACATAGGCTATGGTGGTATCTTAAAGCGAGTTATACTGCATAATAATAAAGAAGTGTTAGTAAGATTTACTTCTGGGAAATGGAATCCTACACAATCTAAATATTCGACTATTAAGAAAGAAATGCTTTCTATAATTAAATGCATATCAAAATTTCAGGATGATTTATTAAATCAAAAATTTTTATTAAGAATTGATTGTAGTTACGCAAAATCAATCATTGAGAAAGATGTCAAGAATCTTGTATCAAAACAAATTTTTGCTAGTTGGCAAGCTCAATTATCGAGTATTTGATTTTGATATACAATATATTAAAGGAGAAAATAATTCTCTTCTTTGATTATTTGACTCGTGAATTTTTGCAGGGAAATGACAACCCCCAATAGGGGAAGAGGTCGTGGCCGTGGCCGTGGCCGAGGAAGCAACAATTTGTTGCCTTATCAGGAAACAAACACTCCTCTAATAGGGGATTGGACTACAGTCCATAGGACTAGAAATTTGCAAAGCAATTGCTCGCACCTCCAAGAAAGAAGATATTCCTTCTTCTTCATCAAGTAAGGCATCAACTTATAAATATGCAGCTACAAATGAAACACCTCAAGAGGTAACAGATTACTATGAAAATCTCATTACATGAAGACATAATGTATGTTGAAGAGGAAGATATCAATTTGACTCCTAATGATGGGTGGTCTGTTAAAACAAGATATCTTGAATCAAGAGGATATCCGGACTTTATGGCAAGTCCGGACCACATTTGGAAATACTTCTATTAGTTCTTGAATCAAGAATAATCACACATCATTATCAAAATAATAACCTGGAAGTTTTATAAACTTCAAAGAAATGTCATATCAATAAGATATTATCACCAAGAGAATGGGGATTAAATCCTAATGGAGAAAAAGCAATCAAAATTCTTTGAAGGTAAATATGTTTACTTCAATTATTGGGATTATATCCAAGCTTTTACATTAGCTTTTTATTATCAAAATCCCAAGAATAAGCATTCTTGGTTTTTGATGTTAATCCGAAGTTCGGAAAAACCTATACCAAATTGGTTTTATAAGCTGGTGGATAAAATTTGGTCCTTCTTTGGAAATTTTACCAAAAAATATATTAAATTTATATGAAACATGGTGCAATTATAACCCATTAATTCGAAAAATGCTTCAAGGATGATTACAGGCAAGGACCTTGTTTATATTGTATTAAATTCCAAATCCCATGGATTTGGAGATGGACAATTACCATTGCTAAGGATAAATTCAATATCCCTATACTTAGAAGAAATTTCTTCTACAAATGGTGGACTAAGATGCCTAAAGAGGATCTCCAACATATGGAAGAAAAATTGAAATGACCATAGGTGAGGACCAATCCAGCACTCCAAAGAATTAGGATTTCAAGAAATGTCTCTAGAAAATCTAAAGAATTATTTTCAGTAAAATTTTCCCAAATGAAACGGAAGAATGCAGATCATGATCGAACTCTAGATCATATGAAAAACAATTTTTAAAACTTTTAAAGTTAAAAGTGATGATGTGTCTATGAGAACCAGTAGTTCTCAAGGATCTTTGGATTCCACCTACAATTGCCTAGCCGGAGAATCTCGAGCAGTAAGAAGAAGCGAGAACCTATACGAGAAGATTTACGGGATGCAATGATAGAAGGGATGACTCACCAAATCAACAAGGAAAGGGACAACAATAATTGCCGACATAATTGAAAAATTCAAAGGAATCAAAAGATTCAGAAGGATAGGACCAAAAATTCAAGATATGGTCGACAAAGGGAATATTTCCTACTACTTTTATTTTTGCTTTTATTTTTGTTTTTTCAACTTTAGTCATTATCAATGTGTCGATGGGGCCCAAAGTGTACCCCGTCATTAATAATGATATTTTGTCTTTTTAGTTTACAAGTGTGCACCGAATGTAATAGTAGTCTTTTAACTTAGGCTTAAATAGTAGGCCTTTATTTTCCTATATAAGGCATGCAATGCCTCAGTTGTAAACACAACTTGAAAGAAATAAAAATCCTTTCATAAATTTCCTCTGATACTTGCCTTACTCTCTCCACTCTTCCTTCACTATTCTTCCACTCTCCTTGTGCGCATACTACTTTAATATTGGGACTTGATTGTCTTCCATTGTCTTCCATTGACATTTCCACTAAGGTACTACTTTTAGTTTATTTTAATTTATATGAACAACTAATTTTATTGTTGTGGTGAAGATGCCTTAAATGGTATCGAGCCATTTGATGGGTGAGTTATTAGTATGAATATATTATCCTAACATCATTTTATTTGTGTTATATTAGAACTAAGAATGTTTTTAGTGTTTTCTTAAAATCATCATCTTTTCCCAAGAAAGAGGAAGTATTAAGATGATTTGAAAATTTTTGCTAAAAACATTCTACATCTTTGATTTGGGAGAAATCCTTCTATCCCTTTGGGTTGATAGTTAAACAGCTTTTTCTTTGTTTGCAAAGATGACAAATAAAATGATGGGAGTATAGTATATTCATAATTTCAACCGACTCATCTAGTTACGATCTCAGTTAAGCATCCGAACCACAACAATAATTCAAACTTTAACCATGGAATTAGATGATTATAATCATCAAGATAATTCAATTAAAAATGAAGAATTAGCTGAATATCCAAAAAATTTGGATCAACTAAACAAATGGACAATTCCTGCAGTTCCTTCTAGCCAAATATATAAATTTGGTCTTTTTGATCTCAAATCAAGATATGCTATTAAGACCATTGAACAGATTTGCTCAAGTTTCAAAATACTCAGACCATAAGATTATTAAGTAAAAAAGATTTACTTCCTTTTAAAGACTATAATTTTATTCATATTGGACTTGTGCAAATTGCCTTTAAACCATTAACTTTGCTGGGGTTAAATGCAAGTATTCTTGCATATGTTAGAGATGGTAGATGTAGAGATTTCAAGCCTTCTCTAGCTGCTTTAATTGAAACAAGTCTGTGTCATGGACCTGTTTATTTTAATGTTTCTCCAAATTTGAGTTTGTCTTTATCGATGTAAATATTCTAGATGCTATGCAACTCACTATCAATACTAATGGGTATAATTTTACACTGTGTAGTGAAGTTATAACAATATGTTATAGAGTTTATTATAAAGTTTTAAATACACTTAATCCAAAGGTTAAGCAAATATCTTTTCCAGGACAACAACTCTTGTCCAAACTAATTTATTAACTTCTAATATAGTGACCAATAGGTTAATTAAATGGAATGAAATTAACTTTCCGAGTCATGGTCGCTACCACAAGCATGATAGAACCTAAACCTATCTTAAATAGAGAGATAGATCAGATTATCCAAACAAATGAAGGGGATATAGAGGTAAAGTTTAATCCTCAAAGGGTTAATAAAATACCAAGAAGTTTTTCGCAAGGCATTACTGTTAGTGAGTTCTATACAACTCCTAGTGAACTACATAGATCTTCTACTTCTCGTCCAATAGAAGAAATAGAGACAAATAGAAAATATTAGAATTAGTGAGAATCAAATTCCACATGGGATATATCAAAACCCACCCAAAGTAGGGAATCTCCTACTCAATCGAAATGAGTTTTCATTTATGAAGTACATATTAGATTACTCTCCAGTAGTGGAATGAGAGAACTCGTTAATGATGAGTTCCAACAGGATAAATATGCCCAATTTAGGGAATGGTATTTTGAGAAATTCTCTCCTCTTGAACTTAATAAGTTTAAGGATGATTATTATGAAGAAATGACTATAAAACAGATTATATTCCTTTTGTGAAATGGTTTGTTAAGTATTTTACTAATAAAATCAAAAATGAGATTGATAATGAGATTTTAGTTCTTAATTCAAAGAATTGGGAAACTATGAAAGGAGAAAAAATTAGTAGTATTTTTCCTCCAAGACAACCTATAAATTTGGGTCAAAACGTAGAAGCTAATGCTTTTAATAGTTTACATAAGGTAGAATGTAACTTGAGTTACTATCAAAGAATTAAATTCTTTGATAAAAAACCCTAATTATACAAATGCTTTTCTTAATTGCTTAGGAGATCAATTTATTTCTCTTGAAAAGATTTATCTTCTTTGAAGGAATTATTTGAAAAACAAATTTTTCAACAAAAAATGATTTTTGAACAAACAAATGAGTCTAAAGCACCTATGATTACAGAGACTCCTATAATACAACCTCCTTTACCAATAAAAGGTTTCAAAATGGAAGATAATACTTCTGAATTTATTCATATTTTGCAAGAACAATTAAAGAATTTATCTCTAAGTGTTTTATCTCAAGAGAGTGTTTCAGATGGCTCTGATACCATTTAAGGCATCTTCACCACAACAACAATCTAGTTACACAACATATAATTAAGAATTGTAGTACCTTAGAGGGAATCAATGGAGGAAGCGCAGCCAAGGATGAAGGAAGAAATGGGAAGACTATTACAAAGTCTTAGTGGAAGCTTGAGAGAAAAAGCACTAAAATAATGGAAGAGAAGTAGTGGAGAAAGTAAGGCAATTTATCAGAGAGAATTTTATTGCTTTCAAGTTGTGATTACAACTGAGGCATTGCATGCCTTATATAGGAAAATAAAGGCCTACTATTTAAAGTAGGTTAAAAGACTACTATTACATTGGTAGCCTGTAAACTAAAAAGACAAAATATCATTATTAATGCCGGGTACACTTTGGGCCCCATCGACACATTGATAATGACTAAAGTTGAAAAAACAAAAATAAAAGCAAAAATAAAAGTAGTAGAAAATATTCCCTTTGTCGACCATATCTTGAATTTTTGGTCCTATCCTTCTGAATCTTTTGATTCCTTTGAATTTTTCAAATTATGTCGGCAATTATTGTTGTCCCTTTCCCTTGTTGATTTGGTGAGTCATCCCTTCTATCATTGCATCCCAGAAATCTTCTGGTATAGGTTCTGCTTCTTCTTCTGCCTGAGATTCTCCGGCTAGGCAATTGTAGGTGGAATCCAGTGATCCTTGAGAACTACTGGTTCTCATAGACACATCATCACTTTTAACTTTAAAAGTTTTAAAAATTGTTTTTTCATATGATCTAGAGTTCGATCATGATCTGCATTCTTCCGTTTCATTTGGGAAAATTTTTAGAAAGTAATTCTTTAGATTTTCTAGAGACATTTCTTGAAATCCTAATTCTTTGGGTGCGGATTGGTCCTCGCTATGCATTTGTTTCAATTTTTTCTTCCATATGTTGGAGATCCTCTTTAGGCATCTTAGTCCACCATTTGTAGAAGAAATTTCTTCTAAGTATAGGGATATTGAATTTATCCTTAGCAATGGTAATTGTCCATCTCCAAATCCATGGGATTTGGAATTTAATACAATATAAACAAGGTCCTTGCCTGTAATCATCCTTGAAGCATTCTTCTAATTAATGGGTTATAATTGCACCATGTTTCATATAAATTTAATATATTTTTGGTAAAATTTCCAAAGAAGGACCAAATTTTATCCACCAGCTTATAAAACCAATTTGGTATAGGTTTTTCAGAATTTCGGATTAACATCGAAAAACCAAGAATGCTTATTCTTGGGATTTTGATAATAAAAAGCTAATGTAAAAGCTTGGATATAATCCCAATAATTGAAGAAAACATATTTACCTTCAGCAATTTTGATTGCTTTTTCTCCATTAGATTTAATCCCCATTCTCTTGGTGATAATATCTTATTGATATGACATTTTTGAAGTTTATAAAACTTCCCGGGTTATTATTTTGATAATGATGTGTGATTGTTCTTGATTCAAGAACTAATAGAAGTATTTC
This sequence comes from Oxytropis ochrocephala, assembly GCA_020916435.1. NCBI lineage: Eukaryota > Viridiplantae > Streptophyta > Magnoliopsida > Fabales > Fabaceae > Oxytropis > Oxytropis ochrocephala. The sequence goes on from JAJHUT010000069.1 coordinate 74,524, forward strand.
CAAATGTGGTCCGGACTTGCCATAAAGTCCGTGATATCCTCTTGATTCAAGATATCTTGTTTTAACAGATCACCCATCATTAGGAGTCAAATTGATATCTTCCTCTTCAACATACATTATGTCTTCTCGAAGCAGGATTTTCATAGTAACTGTTACCTCTTGAGGTGTTTCATTTGTAATTGCATCTTTATAAGTTGATGCCTTACTTGATGAAGAAGAAGGAATATCTTCTTTCTTCGGAGGTGCAGGCAATTGCTGCAAATTTCTAGTCCTATGGACTGTAGTCCAATCCCCTATTAGAGGAGTGTTTGTTTCCTGATAAGGCAACAAATTGTTGCTTCCTCGGCCACGGCCACGGCCACGACCTCTTCCCCTATTGGGGGTTGTCATTTCCCTGCAAAAATTCACGAGTCAAATAATCAGCAAGAGAATTATTTTCTCCTTTAATATATTGTATATCAAAATCAAATACTGATAATTGAGCTTGCCAACTAGCAAAAATTTGTTTTGATACAAGATTCTTGACATCTTTCTCAATGATTGATTTTGCAGAACTACAATCAATTCTTAATAAAAAATTTTGATTTAATAAATCATCCTGAAATTTTGATATGCATTTAATTATAGAAAGCATTTCTTTCTTAATAGTCGAATATTTAGATTGTGTAGGATTCCATTTCCCAGAAGTAAATCTTACTAACACTTCTTTATTATTGTCTGGTATAACCTGCTTTAAGATACCACCATAGCCTATGTTAGAGGCATCTGTTTCAACAATTTTGAAATACTTGGGGTTTGCCAAGGCTAAACAAGGTAAACACTTTACCTTACTTTTGATCTTTTGGACAGCTATAGAATGTTTCTCTGTCCATGGTCCTGGGTTTTTCTTTAACCTATTATATAAAATGGCTGTATCCTGAGCTAAATTCTCATAATAGTCAGAAATATAATTTAGACTCCCTAGAAACCTTTGTAATTGTTTCTTCTCAGATATAATATCTGGAAATTTAGAAGCAAATTCAATACTTCTACTTATAGGAATAATTGTTCCTTGGTCTATTTCGTGACCCAAAAATCTAACTTTTGTTTGAAAAAGTTTCATTTTTGGAGCAGATATAACTAAACCATTATGTTTAACCAAATTTTTAAATATTTTTAAATGTTTAAAATGTTGATCAATAGTTTTAGAAAATACTAAAACATCGTCAATATAGACAATCATAAAATCAGAATAAGAACTGAAAATATCATTCATAATATTCTGAAATTCAGAAGGAGCATTCTTTAATCCAAATGGAAGAACATTCCATTCAAAATGCCCAAAAGGAATCTAAAAGCAGTTTTGTATTTATCGATTCATTAACTGAATTTGCCAATAACCTCGACTTCATATCAAATTTTGAAAAAATCAAGGCATCATTGAGCCTATCTAAAAGATCTTTCTTATTAGGAATTGGATATCTTATCCACTTCAAAACTTTATTAAGAGGTTTATAGTTAATAACTAATCTAGGAACACCTCTTTCTTGTTCAGCATTTTTATTAACATAAAAAGTGTACAACTCCAAGGAGATTTAGATTTTCTAATCAATCCTTTTCTAAAAGAGAATTAATCTCTTTTTACATAAATCAAGATATTCTTGATTCATCTCGAGCTGGTCTAGCTTTAGTAGGAATTTGACTTTCATTAAAGTCATCAATATAAGGTAAAGCAACAACATGTTGTTTCCTATTCCAAAAAGCATTAGGTAGATCATTACATACCTCTGAGACAAATTGTTGTTCAATAACCTTAATTTGTCTCCTAGTTTCTTCCTTATTCAAATGATCCTTAATATTAAATATATTAATTTCACTTTTGAGAAAACATATTTGTTTTTCTTTATTAAGAAGAATGTCCCTAACCTCATTAAGCATTCTTGTATGAGGATCAAGTAATAAATTTGAAAATAATTTCCTTATTATCAATAAAGGTAGTAATACCATTTTGATCAATATTTCTAATAGGCATAATCTTATGTAAAAAGGAGTGCCTAATATAATTCTATGAGTTAAATTTTTAACTAAAATAAAATGAGTTGGCAAACAAATATTCGATTGCAAATATAAGCATTTGAAAGTTTATAATTAACTTGTAATTTATCTCTCTCCACTTGGGTAAGAGATTGAGTAGTTTTTGAAAAATATTTTGTAGGATAATTCCTCTTGGATACAATTAAGATCAGCCCCACTATCTATGAGAGCTATCTCATTTTCTAAAATAAAATTTTTATTAACAACTAAAGTAATCCTCACAAACCATTTTTGTGAAGTTACTCTATCTAATATAGACAAATAAATCGCTACTAGAATGAGCAGTCTCTTTTGTTTATTAAGACTATCTATAGCAGATATCTTCGATTGATTATGAATCTCTAAAGAAGATATTCTTTGGAATAATACATCATTATTCTTTTTATCTCGAGCAATTTTTGATTTTAAGAGATTTATTTCTCTTCTTAAATCGCTTGTAGAAACCGGTGTTTCTTTAATATTAGATTCTTGGAATCTAGATAAAACCTCACTCATTTGATAAGGAGCCTCTATAATTACAGGACTTTCCTTTTTAATATATTCTCTCATAAGAGTATCTATCATTTTCCTTTTAAATTGCCATCGATTATGGCTTCTAAAGCTTTTAAAGCTTCATCTTGTTCTCTGTTAGAACATTTAATCCATTCATTTCAACAATGGATTTCCAATAATTCAATTCATTACAATCGACAATCATTATTGTTAGTGGAAGATGATTCGTAAGAGGTATCATTGATACACTCTATACCTTCACTTGAAGGATCAAACTCTTGTTCTGATTCAGAACTAATTAATAAAACTTTTTCTAATTGAGCCCTTAATTGATCATCTTCAATCTCATTTAAGGCTTTTTTAGTCCAACATTGGTTGGCATAATGGCCTATTTTGCCACACTTATGACAGGTTATGTCCAATTTTTTAGCCTTTCTTTTTCCTTTTTTCTGAAAAGGCTTATCTTTTGGTTTTCTTTCTTGAAAAATTTTTCTTTTAAAATTCTTTTTTCTAGAACTTTTGTAAATATTTTTTGTTTTATTATCAAAGGGTTTTCTCCCTTTCTTATTTTGGCCTCTCTTGCCTTCTTTAGGCTCTTTTCCTAGATCAAAGGCAAATTGTTCTGTAATTCACCTAATTGGTGTTTTTCTCATTGCTTAACTTTGCTTTTTCAATTGGTTTCTTAACTTTATGTCATTACATAAAGCTAAACCTTCATTAATACAGCAACTAATAATTTGGCCATATGTTAGATCAGCATAATTAATATTTATGCCATCATTCTTATTCCTTAAAGATTGTCTAACCTTTTCGGAAAAGAGATAAGGAAGACCATCAACAAATTTTGCCTTCCAATGGATAGAATTGGGGTCCTTTAACTGAAAAACCCTGGATAAGAAAGTATCCTTATACCATCTAAAATGAGTTAAAGATGGACATCTTAAATTTTGTAAAAGAGAAGCTATTTTTTCTCCTATGGGAACATTAGTTCCTACAAAATGTTTTAATATGGATAAGCAGAGGGTATAAACCGCATCTTCTTCCCCAAGACTAACAATAGTATTATTAGAACTAGATTCTAGCTTAATTTCTTTCTTATGATCAAGAATTTCTTTTTCTCGAACTTCATGAAGATAATGATCCCACCAACCTCTTAATTGACCAACAAATCCAAAGTGGCTATGAAAGAGGCTATTGTACTATCGGAATTTCCATGTTGTTTACAAACAGTAGAATACATAATCATTCTATGTATCGTATCTATGATTTGCTTATCATTTAAGCCATCAATATTCCATTCATAAATGGCTTTACCAGAATAGGAATTCTGATATGGTTCGTGTTCCTCATAAAGTAAATCTTGAGGTGAAGGCCTCTTATAATAATATTTTTCTATGGCCTTAGAAGTGTAAATAGGATTAATATTAACATCCTGGTTAATATCCTGGTTAGCAAACATGTTTGTCAAATCATCAATATTATTAATATCTTTACTAAAATCAGAAGGACTCTCAGAGCTATCAGAAACACTCTCTTGAGATAAAACACTTAGAGATAAATTCTTTAATTGTTCTTGCAAAATATGAATAAATTCAGAAGTATTATCTTCCATTTTGAAACCTTTTATTGGTAAAGGAGGTTGTATTATAGGAGTCTCTGTAATCATAGGTGCTTTAGACTCATTTGTTTGTTCAAAAATCATTTTTTGTTGAAAAATTTGTTTTTCAAATAATTCCTTCAAAGAAGATAAATCTTTTTCAAGAGAAATAAATTGATCTCCTAAGCAATTAAGAAAAGCATTTGTATAATTCTGGGTTTTTATCAAAGAATTTAATTCTTTGATAGTAACTTGGTTACATTCTACCTTATGTAAACTATTAAAAGCATTAGCTTCTACGTTTTGACCCAAATTTATAGGTTGTCTTGGAGGGAAAATACTACTAATTTTTTCTCCTTTCATAGTTTCCCAATTCTTTGAATTAAGAACTAGAATCTCATTATCAATCTCATTTTTGATTTTATTAGTAAAATACTTAACAAACCATTTCACAAAAGGAATATAATCTTGTTTTATAGTCATTTCTTCATAATAATCATCCTTAAACTTATTAAGTTCAAGAGGAGAGAATTTCTCAAAATACCATTCCCTAAATTGGGCATATTTATCCTGTTGGAACTCATCATTAACGAGTTCTCTCATTCCACTACGGGAGAGTAATCTAATATGTACCTCATAAATGAAAACTCATTTTCGATTGAGTAGGAGATTCCCTACTTTGGGTGGGTTTTGATATATCCCATGTGGAATTTGATTCTCACTAATTCTAATATTTTACTGTCTCTATTTCTTCTATTGGACGAGAAGTAGAAGATCTATGTAGTTCACTAGGAGTTGTATAGAACTCACTAATGAGAATGCCTTGCAGAAAAACTTCTTGGTATTTTATTAACCCTTTGAGGATTAAACTTTACCTCTATATCCCCTTCATTTGTTTGGATAATCTGATCTATCTCTCTATTTAAGATAGGTTTAGGTTTCTATCGCTTGTGGTAGCGACCATGACTCAGAAAGTTAATTTCATTCCATTTAATTAACCTATTGGTCACTATATTAGAAGTTAATAAATTAGTTTGGACAAGAGTTGTTGTCCCTGGAAAAGATATTTGCTTAACCTTTGGATTAAGTGTATTTAAAACTTTATAATAAACTCTATAACATATTGTTATAACTTCACTACACAGTGTAAAATTATACCCATTAGTATTGATAGTGAGTTGCATAGCATCTAGAATATTTCATCGAGATAAAGACAAACTCAAATTTGGAGAAACATTAAAATAAACAGTCCATGACATAGACTTGTTTCAATTAAAGCACTAGAGAAGGCTTGAAATCTCTACATCTACCATCTCTAACATATGCAAGAATACTTGCATTTAACCCCAGCAAAGTTAATGGTTTAAAGGCAATTTGCACAAGTCCAATATGAATAAAATTATAGTCTTTAAAAGGAAGTAAATCTTTTTACTTAATAATCTTATGGTCCGAGTATTTTTGAAACTTGAACAATCTGTTCAATGGTCTTAACAAAGATATCTTGATTTGAGATCAAAAGACCAAATTTATATATTTGGCTAGAAGGAAAGGCTGCAGGAATTGTCCATTTGTTTAGTTGATCCAAATTTTTTGGATATTCAGCTAATTCTTCATTTTTAATTGAATTATCTTGATGATTATAATCATCTAATTCCATGGTTTAAAGTTTGAATTATTGTTGTGGTTCGGATGCTTAACAGAATCGAACTAGATGAGTCATTGAAATTATGAATATACTATACTCCCATCATTTTATTTGTCATCTTTGCAAACAAGAAACTCATTTAACTATCAACCCAAAGGGATAGAAGGATTTCTCCCAAATCAAAGATGTAGAATGTTTTTAGCAAAAATTTTCGAAATCATCTTAATACTTCCTCTTTCTGGGAAAAGATGATGATTTTAAGAAAACACTAAAAACATTCTTTGTTATAATATAACACAAATAAAATGATGTTAGGATAATATATTCATACTAATAACTCACCCATCAAATGGCTCTGATACCATTTAAGGCATCTTCACCACAACAATAAAATTAGTTGTTCATATAAATTAAAATAAACTAAAAGTAGTACCTTAGTGGAAATGTCAATGGAAGACAATGGAAGACAATCAAGTCCCAATATTAAAGTAGTATGCGCACAAGGAGAGTGGAAGAATAGTGAAGGAAGAGTGGAGAGAGTAAGGCAAGTATCAGAGGAAATTTATGAAAGGATTTTTATTTCTTTCAAGTTGTGTTTACAACTGAGGCATTGCATGCCTTATATAGGAAAATAAAGGCCTACTATTTAAGCCGGTTAAAAGACTACTATTACATTCGGTAGCCTGTAAACTAAAAAGACAAAATATCATTATTAATGCCGGGTACACTTTGGGCCCCATCGACACATTGATAATGACTAAAGTTGAAAAAACAAAAATAAAAGCAAAAATAAAAGTAGTAGGAAATATTCCCTTTGTCGACCATATCTTGAATTTTTGGTCCTATCCTTCTGAATCTTTTGATTCCTTTGAATTTTTCAAATTATGTCGGCAATTATTGTTGTCCCTTTCCCTTGTTGATTTGGTGAGTCATCCCTTCTATCATTGCATCCCGTAAATCTTCCGTATAGGTTCTCGCTTCTTCTTACGCTCGAGATTCTCCAGGCTAGGCAATTGTAGGTGGAATCCGGTGATCCTTGAGAACTACTGGTTCTCATAGACACATCATCACTTTTAACTTTAAAAGTTTTAAAAAATTGTTTTTTCATATGATCTAGAGTTCTGATCATGATCTGTTCTTCCGTTTCATTTGGGAAAATTTTCTGAAAATAATTCTTTAGATTTTCTAGAGACATTTCTTGAAATCCTAATTCTTTGGGTCTGGATTGGTCCTCAGCTATGGTTGTTTCAATTTTTTCTTCCATATGTTGGAGATCCTCTTTAGGCATCTTAGTCCACCATTTGTAGAAGAAATTTCTTCTAAGTATAGGGATATTGAATTTATCCTTAGCAATGGTAATTGTCCATCTCCAAATCCATGGGATTTGGAATTTAATACAATATAAACAAGGTCCTTGCCCTGTAATCATCCTTGAAGCATTTTTCAGAATTAATGGGTTATAATTGCACCATGTTTCATATAAATTTAATATATTTTTTGGTAAAATTTCCAAAGAAGGACCAAATTTTATCCACCAGTTATAAAACCAATTTGGTATAGGTTTTTCCAGAATTTCTGGATTAACACTGAAAAACCAAGAATGCTTATTCTTGGGATTTTGATAATAAAAAGCTAATGTAAAAGCTTGGATATAATCCCAATAATTGAAGTAAACATATTTACCTTCAGCAATTTTGATTGCTTTTTCTCCATTAGGATTTAATCCCCATTCTCTTGGTGATAATATCTTATTGATATGACATTTGCTGAAGTTTATAAAACTTCCTGGGTTATTATTTTGATAATGATGTGTGATTGTTCTTGATTCAAGAACTAATAGAAGTATTTCCAAATGTGGTCCGGACTTGCCATAAAGTCCGGATATCCTCTTGATTCAAGATATCTTGTTTTAACAGACCACCCATCATTAGGAGTCAAATTGATATCTTCCTCTTCAACATACATTATGTCTTCAGAATGTGATTTTCATAGTAATCTGTTACCTCTTGAGGTGTTTCATTTGTAGTTGCATCTTTATAAGTTGATGCCTTACTTGATGAAGAAGAAGGAATATCTTCTTTCTTCGGAGGTGTTGAGCAATTGTTGCAAATTTCTAGTCCTATGGACTGTAGTCCAATCCCCTATTAGAGGAGTGTTTGTTTTCGATAAGGCAACAAATTGTTGCTTCCTCGGCCACGCCACGGCCACGACCTCTTCCCCTATTGGGGTTGTCATTTCCTGCAAAAATTCACGAGTCAAATAATCGGCAAGAAGAATTATTTTCTCCTTTAATATATTGTATATCAAAATCAAATCTCGATAATTGAGCTTGCCAACTAGCAAAAATTTGTTTTGATACAAGATTCTTGACATCTTTCTCAATGATAGATTTTGCAGTAACTACAATCAATTCTTAATAAAAATTTTTGATTTAATAAATCATCCTGAAATTTTGATATGCATTTAATTATAGAAAGCATTTCTTTCTTAATAGTCGAATATTTAGATTGTGTAGGATTCCATTTCCTAAGTAAATCTTACTAACACTTCTTTATTATTGTCTGGTATAACCTGCTTTAAGATACCACCATAGCCTATGTTAGAGGCATCTGTTTCAACAATTTTGAAATACTTGGGGTTTGCCAAGGCTAAACAAGGTAAACATTTTACCTTACTTTTGATCTTTTGGACAACTAGAGAATGTTTCTCTGTCCATGGTCTGGTTTTTCTTTAACCTATTATATAAAATGGTCTGTATCTCGAGCTAAATTCTCATAATAGTCGAAATATAATTTAGACTTCCTAGAAATCTTTGTAATTGTTTCTTCTCGGATATAATATCGGAAATTTAGAAGCAAATTCAATACTTCTACTTATAGGAATAATTGTTCCTTGGTCTATTTCGTGACCTAAAAATCTAACTTTTTTGAAAAAGTTTCATTTTGGGAGCGAGATATAACTAAACCATTATGTTTAACCAAATTTTTAAATATTTTCAAATGTTTAAAATGTTGATCAATAGTTTTAGAAAATACTAAAACATCATCAATATAGACAATCATAAAATCGAATAAGAACTGAAAATATCATTCATAATATTCGAAATTCGGAATGAGCATTCTTTAATCCAAATGGAAGAACATTCCATTCAAAATGCCCAAAAGGAACCGTAGAAAAGCAGCTTTGTATTTATCGATTCATTAATCTGAATTTGCCAATAACTCCGACTTCATATCAAATTTTGAAAAAATCAAGGCATCATTGAGCCTATCTAAAAGATCTTTCTTATTAGGAATTGGATATCTTATCCACTTCAAAACTTTATTAAGAGGTTTATAGTTAATAACTAATCTAGGAACACCTCTTTCTTGTTCAAAGCATTTTTATTAACATAAAAAGTCAGTACAACTCCAAGGAGATTTAGATTTTCTAATCAATCCTTTTCTAAAAGAGAATTAATCTCTTTTTACATAAATCAAGATATTCTTGATTCATTTGAGCTGGTCTAGCTTTAGTAGGAATTTGACTTTCATTAAAGTCATCAATATAAGGTAAAGCAACAACATGTTGTTTCCTATTCCAAAAAGCATTAGGTAGATCATTACATACCTCCGAGACAAATTGTTGTTCAATAACCTTAATTTGTCTCCTAATTTCTTCCTTATTCAAATGATCCTTAATATTAAATATATTAATTTCACTTTTGAGAAAACATATTTGTTTTTCTTTATTAAGAAGAATGTCCCTAACCTCATTAAGCATTCTTGTATGAGGATCAGTAATAAATTTGAAAATAATTTCCTTATTATCAATAAAGGTAGTAATACCATTTTGATCAATATTTTTAATAGGCATAATCTTATGTAAAAAGGAGTGCCTAATATAATTCTATGAGTTAAATTTTTAACTAAAATAAAATGAGTTGGCAAACAAATATTTCGATTGCAAATATAAGCATTTGAAAGTTTATAATTAACTTGTAATTTATCTCCTCCACTTGGGTAAGAGATTGAGTAGTTTTGAAAAATATTTTGTAGGATAATCCCCTCTTGGATACAATTAAGATCAGCCCCACTATCTATGAGAGCTATCTCATTTTCTAAAATAAAATTTTTATTAACAACTAAAGTAATCCTTACAAACCATTTTTGTGAAGTTACTCTATCTAATATAGACAAATAATCGCTACTAGAATGAGCGATCTCTTTTTGTTTATTAAGACTATCTATAGAGATATCTTCGATTGATTATAAATTTCTAAAGAAGATATTCTTTGGAATAATACATCATTATTCTTTTTTATCTGAGCAATTTCAGATTTTAAGAGATTTATTTCTCTTCTTAAATCAGTTGTAGAAACTGGTGTTTCTTTAATATTAGATTCTTGGAATCTAGATAAAACCTCACTCATTTGATAAGGAGCCTCTATAATTACAGGACTTTCCTTTTTAATATATTCTCTCATAAGAGTATCTATCATTTTCCTTTTAAATTGCCATCGATTATGGCTTCTAAAGCTTTTAAAGCTTCATCTTGTTCTCTGTTAGAACATTTAATCCATTCATTTCAACAATGGATTTCCAATAATTCAATTCATTACATCGACAATCATTATTGTTAGTGGAAGATGATTCGAGAAGAGGTATCATTGATACACTCTATACCTTCACTTGAAGGATCAAACTCTTGTTACGATTCGTAACTAATTAATAAAACTTTTCCTAATTGAGCCCTTAATTGATCATCTTCAATCTCATTTAAGGCTTTTTAGTCCAACATTGGTTGGCATAATGGCCTATTTTGCCACACTTATGACAAAAGTTATGTCTAATTTTTAGCCTTTCTTTTCCTTTTTTCGAAAAGGCTTATCTTTTGGTTTTCTTTCTTGAAAAATTTTTCTTTTAAAATTCTTTTTCTAGAACTTTTGTAAAAATTTTTGTTTTATTATCAAAGGGTTTTCTCCCTTTCTTATTTTGGCCTCTCTTGCCTCTTTAGGCTCTTTTCCTAGATCAAAGGCAAATTGTTCATGAATTCACCTAATTGGTGTTTTTCTCATTAACTTTTGCTTTTTCAATTGGTTTCTTAACTTTATGTCATTACATAAAGCTAAACCTTCATTAATACAAACAACTAATAATTTGGCCATATGTTAGATCAGCATAATTAATATTTATGCCATCATTCTTATTCCTTAAAGATTGTCTAACCTTTTCGGAAAAGAGATAAGGAAGACCATCAACAAATTTTGCCTTCCAATGGATAGAATTGGGGTCCTTTAACGAAAAACCCCTGGATAAGAAAGTATCCTTATACCATCTAAAATGAGTTAAAGATGGACATCTTAAATTTTGTAAAAGAGAAGCTATTTTTTCTCCTATGGGAACATTAGTTCCTACAAAATGTTTTAATATGGATAAGCAGAGGGTATAAACCGCATCTTCTTCCCCAAGACTAACAATAGTATTATTAGAACTAGATTCTAGCTTAATTTCTTTCTTATGATCAAGAATTTCTTTTTTCTGAACTTCAGTAAGATAATGATCCCACCAACCTCTTAATTGACCAACAAATCCAGTGGCTATGAAAGAGGCTATTGTACTATCGGAATTTCCATCACATAAACAAACGAGAGAATACATAATCATTCTATGTATCGTATCTATGATTTGCTTATCATTTAAGCCATCAATATTCCATTCATAAATGGCTTTACCAGAATAGGAATTCTGATATGGTTCGTGTTCCTCATAAAGTAAATCTTGAGGTGAAGGCCTCTTATAATAATATTTTTCTATGGCCTTAGAAGTGTAAATAGGATTGATATTAACATCCTGGTTAATATCCTGGTTAGCAAACATGTTTGTCAAATCATCAATATTATTAATATCCTTACTAAAATCAGAAGGACTCTCAGAGCTATCTGAAACACTCTCTTGAGATAAAACACTTAGAGATAAATTCTTTAATTGTTCTTGCAAAATATGAATAAATTGAAGTATTATCTTCCATTTTGAAACCTTTTATTGGTAAAGGAGGTTGTATTATAGGAGTCTCTGTAATCATAGGTGCTTTAGACTCATTTGTTTGTTCAAAAATCATTTTTTGTTGAAAAATTTGTTTTTCAAATAATTCCTTCAAAGAAGATAAATCTTTTTCAAGAGAAATAAATTGATCTCCTAAGCAATTAAGAAAAGCATTTGTATAATTCTGGTTTTTATCAAAGAATTTAATTCTTTGATAGTAACTCGTTACATTCTACCTTATGTAAACTATTAAAAGCATTAGCTTCTACGTTTTGACCCAAATTTATAGGTTGTCTTGGAGGAAAAATACTACTAATTTTTTCTCCTTTCATAGTTTCCCAATTCTTTGAATTAAGAACTAAAATCTCATTATCAATCTCATTTTTGATTTTATTAGTAAAATACTTAACAAACCATTTCACAAAAGGAATATAATCCTGTTTTATAGTCATTTCTTCATAATAATCATCCTTAAACTTATTAAGTTCAAGAGGAGAGAATTTCTCAAAATACCATTCCCTAAATTGGGCATATTTATCCTGTTGGAACTCATCATTAACGAGTTCTCTCATTCCACTACCGGGAGAGTAATCTAATATGTACTTCATAAATGAAAACTCATTTCTGATTGAGTAGGAGATTCCCTACTTTGGGTGGGTTTTTGATATATCCCATGTGGAATTTGATTCTCACTAATTCTAATATTTTCTACTGTCTCTATTTCTTCTATTGGACGAGAAGTAGAAGATCTATGTAGTTCACTAGGAGTTGTATAGAACTCACTAACAGAATGCCTTGCAGAAAAACTTCTTGGTATTTTATTAACCCTTTGAGGATTAAACTTTACCTCTATATCCCCTTCATTTGTTTGGATAATCTGATCTATCTCTCTATTTAAGATAGGTTTAGGTTCTACTGCTTGTGGTAGCGACCATGACTCAGGAAAGTTAATTTCATTCCATTTAATTAACCTATTGGTCACTATATTAGAAGTTAATAAATTAGTTTGGACAAGAGTTGTTGTCCCTGGAAAAGATATTTGCTTAACCTTTGGATTAAGTGTATTTAAAACTTTATAATAAACTCTATAACATATTGTTATAACTTCACTACCTGGTGTAAAATTATACCCATTAGTATTGATAGTGAGTTGCATAGCATCTAGAATATTTCTGTCAGATAAAGACAAACTCAAATTTGGAGAAACATTAAAATAAACAGGTCCATGACACAGACTTGTTTCAATTAAAGCACTAGAGAAGGCTTGAAATCTCTACATCTACCATCTCTAACATATGCAAGAATACTTGCATTTAACCCCAAACAAAGTTAATGGTTTAAAGGCAATTTGCACAAGTCCAATATGAATAAAATTATAGTCTTTAAAAGGAAGTAAATCTTTTTTACTTAATAATCTTATGGTCTGAGTATTTTCAGAAACTTGAACAGTCTGTTCAATGGTCTTAACAGCATATCTTGATTTGAGATCAAAAAGACCAAATTTATATATTTGGCTAGAAGGAACTGCAGGAATTGTCCATTTGTTTAGTTGATCCAAATTTTTTGGATATTCAGCTAATTCTTCATTTTTAATTGAATTATCTTGATGATTATAATCATCTAATTCCATGGTTAAAGTTTGAATTATTGTTGTGGTTCAGATGCTTAACCAGAATCAGAACTAGATGAGTCAGTTGAAATTATGAATATACTATACTCCCATCATTTTATTTGTCATCTTTGCAAACAGTAAAACTGTTTAACTATCAACCCAAAGGGATAGAAGGATTTCTCCCAAATCAAAGATGTAGAATGTTTTTAGCAAAAATTTTCGAAATCATCTTAATACTTCCTCTTTCTGGGAAAAGATGATGATTTTAAGAAAACACTAAAAACATTCTTAGTTCTAATATAACACAAATAAAATGATGTTAGGATAATATATTCATACTAATAACTCACCCATCAAATGGCTCGATACCATTTAAGGCATCTTCACCACAACAATAAAATTAGTTGTTCATATAAATTAAAATAAACTAAAAGTAGTACCTTAGTGGAAATGTCAATGGAAGACAATGGAAGACAATTATATATATATATATATATATATATATATATATATATATATATGCTTGGTGTGAGCCCTTGCGTGTAATTTTTACAGTACCCAATGTGTATGAGCTTAATTGTCATCCCTACGTGTTTACCCGATTTTGTTAGTCCGTGTGGTTCTCCTCCCAACAAAGTTTTTACCACATCCAAAATTCAAACTTGTGTATATATACTCTTTTTTCTCCTTAGTACTACTAATATATAGATAGATCATTTATATCAAAAGTATGTTATTAAAAGAATAGAATTGTAGCTCTTGTGGATCAAAAGCAATTCTAATTTATATCAAAAGCATGTTATAAAGTTATTCTTGCAAAATTATTAAATATCGGGGAGCCTCAAGCCATCGGAGGCAAACACATAGCTCTGTGGCTGGAAAAGCATATAGTTTTATGACTGACATGTAATATTTGTGTACTTTTATTATTTATATTTATACTGACAACCCCCAATAGGGGAAGAGGTCGTGGCCGTGGCCGTGGCCGAGGAAGCAACAATTTGTTGCCTTATCAGGAAACAAACACTCCTCTAATAGGGGATTGGACTACAGTCCATAGGACTAGAAATTTGCAGCAATTGCCTGCACCTCCGAAGAAAGAAGATATTCCTTCTTCTTCATCAAGTAAGGCATCAACTTATAAAGATGCAGCTACAAATGAAACACCTCAAGAGGTAACAGATTACTATGAAAATCCTGTTACAGAAGACATAATGTATGTTGAAGAGGAAGATATCAATTTGACTCCTAATGATGGGTGGTCTGTTAAAACAAGATATCTTGAATCAAGAGGATATCCTGGACTTTATGGCAAGTCCAGACCACATTTGGAAATACTTCTATTAGTTACTGAATCAGTAACAATCACACATCATTATCAAAATAATAACCCAGGAAGTTTTATAAACTTCAGCAAATGTCATATCAATAAGATATTATCACCAAGAGAATGGGGATTAAATCCTAATGGAGAAAAAGCAATCAAAATTGCTGAAGGTAAATATGTTTTCTTCAATTATTGGGATTATATCCAAGCTTTTACATTAGCTTTTTATTATCAAAATCCCAAGAATAAGCATTCTTGGTTTTTGATGTTAATCCGTAAATTCGGAAAACCTATACCAAATTGGTTTTATAACTGGTGGATAAAATTTGGTCCTTCTTTGGAAATTTTACCAAAAATATATTAAATTTATATGAAACATGGTGCAATTATAACCCATTAATTTCAAGAATGCTTCAAGGATGATTACAGGGCAAGGACCTTGTTTATATTGTATTAAATTCCAAATCCCATGGATTTGGAGATGGACAATTACCATTGCTAAGGATAAATTCAATATCCCTATACTTAGAAGAAATTTCTTCTACAAATGGTGGACTAAGATGCCTAAAGAGGATCTCCAACATATGGAAGAAAAATTGAAATGACCATAGTGAGGACCAATCTGGACCAAAGAATTAGGATTTCAAGAAATGTCTCTAGAAAATCTAAAGAATTACTTTGTAAAATTTTCCCAAATGAAACGGAAGAATGCAGATCATGATCGAACTCTAGATCATATGAAAAACAATTTTTAAAACTTTTAAAGTTAAAAGTGATGATGTGTCTATGAGAACCAGTAGTTCTCAAGGATCACTGGATTCCACCTACAATTGCCTAGCCGGAGAATCTCAGGCAGAAGAAGAAGCAGAACCTATACCAGAAGATTTCTGGGATGCAATGATAGAAGGGATGACTCACCAAATCAACAAGGGAAAGGGACAACAATAATTGCCGACATAATTTGAAAAATTCAAAGGAATCAAAAGATTCAGAAGGATAGGACCAAAAATTCAAGATATGGTTGTAACACCCTAGTATTTCTAAACAATAGAAATACCAAAACATACAAATTAGCTTACAGCAGAGTATAAATTTCCTTGCTTAGATTTACAATCCTTACAAGAATAGCGGAAAACCAATAAATAACTTAAACAAATTTAAGTCATAAACTAATACAAGAGTAACAAGGAAAACATAAAGACGTAGAAGGAAGACTAAATATTCAATCTTCTGTGCAGGCAGCATGCCACCTACTCGTGCCATACAACCTTCTTCTTCCCCGTTAACTCGAAAAGCAACAACATTTGTAGGGTGAGATAACAAATCGAGTGAGTCTTACCGTGACCCTCACCTATCACTCGGTCCATTTATAAAACACTTATCCTTTCAAATAGATTATTTATGATGCACCCAATCCCTCGCCGAATTGGTCAATAGCGTTGGAAGTTTCTTCTCAACCTAAGTACGCTTGACGCACTCCAATTCCTTGCCGAATTGGTCAATAGCATTGAGAATTTCATTCCAACCTAAGTACACCCATTTATTAGTAATTCAATATGAATTACAATACACAATCAATCAATGGTAATCCGGTAAATAAATTACATTAGAGTTCATAACCCAATTCTTGATGGCTATGTACAATTTAAATTACTTATCTATAGTTCATAGCCCAATTCTTGATGGCTATGCACTATCCTCTTTATTAATCTAGTACAACACCTTAAACCATTTTTCTTTTCTTCGGTTTGCGGTGAACCCAATCCACTCACAGTGAACAACCTCATATGGGCCTAGCTCGAGGGCTCATGACTTCCTCTCCCTAGTGTACTATCCTCTTGGGTCGTCACCCATAAACGATATATTTAAATATCATACCCGCATTGGGCCGTCTCCTATACGCAATATAATTTAGACATCATACACGCATTGGGCCATTTTCTATATTCGATATAATTCATATACCGAAAACATAATTATATCTATGATATGTTATTATACCATACTAGAACAATCAAGAACCTATATCACGGTCCAAACATCACTTTATATTCAAAAGTTTGATTCTCACACGTATACTATGTTTTTACGAAATATTCGTAACATTAACCGTTTAATTCAAAACCGCTTTGAGTTCTGTATCAAAATTTCTAACGAAAATTCGGCAGAGTTTCCTCTGAAATATGGACATCCCAAAAGAATACTTTTTTACTGTATAACCAGTCCGGACATCAATTTGTTCAAAATCATTAATTTCGCATATATACAAAAATTTACGGTTTTCCAATAGATTTGAAAATTCAACCGAATCACACCAAATAACTTTAAAACACATTCAAACAAACAATATTCCACATAATCCGGTCCAAACATATCAATTCAAAAATCAAAGCATTATGGTTTCGTTTTAAATTTTCAAACACGCGTCATTTTCGTAAAATAGCGTTTTTGACTCTAAAATTTTCGAAACTTGAATTTGAAAATCATTCAAACATAGTTCAAAAACGATATTTAAATTCCTAAGCGAGTAAAACTCACCTATCGTGATGAAAATCACGAACAACCGAAAACTCTCCAAGCTCGATCGACACATAAACACACGAACACGCCGGATCCGCTCCAAACCGGGAACCGAACACTCCACGTCAGTTGTTGAGCTTCCATTCATCAATTCCAAGCTTCAATTTCTCACAAATCCATAAATCCCCAATTTTGAGCTCCAATGGTCATCAATGGTAAATTAAAAACGAGTAGGAATTAGGGTGTGAAAGTGGTACCAATAGATAGAGGACGAAAAATGGAAGAAAACAAGACCAAAAGCCCCTTACCTGGTTCCAAATTGAGGGAGATCTCCTCCCCTCTTTCTCCTTCTCCTTCGTTTTCCCCCCTCCTCTCTCTCGGGTCTCCATTCTCTCTCTGTTTCACGTTTCACTATTCCTTCCTTTTCTTCTTTTTATTTCTTTCTCTTTCTTAATTCTTTCATTATTTATTCCTTTCTTATCTCTCTCTCTCCTATTCCACTTCTTCTTTCTTTATTTCTTTCTTAATTTTTATCACAAGTGTGGAATGAGAGAGTATTTTGGATACTTTTTGTGTCTCGGAGATCATTTAACTAAGTCGTATAAATCCTAAAATACCCTTAGAGTACTAATTTCCACTCGGTTTATGCATTTAAATTATTGTCTCCAAGCAATTATAAATTGCTTTCGTAATGTGATCTCATATCCAGTGACTTGATTTATTACCTATTCGAGTAATAAATCACTCGTTAATTTCTTAATTTGAAATTAACGAAATTAGGGATGTTACAATCACCCCAACTTTTTAAAAATTTTGTCCTCAAAATTTGCGAAAACATAACCCAATAAAATAGATATGGATTTCGGTCCATATGCCATCTACTGGATCTCCATTGGTCACCACTTTGACCATTGCAATCGCCCTCGTCCAAGGTGCCTTTCTCGCCTTGTTCATGCTTTTAGCCAAGATAGATAGTGGGGATACTTACAAGATTACCTTATCACTATTTCCAATTCTAATTGTCTTCCTTCCATTACAATGGAGTTTTCCATTTCCTCCCAGCCTACTACTATAACACATACTTGAAGTATATCTTCAAGAGTCTAATTAGTTCGTTCTGACGTACACTTTAATTCCTAAAGCCTCCTTTAAACTTTAAGTTGTGATCTGACACCATCTTTGTAAAAATTCCATGCAATCTGATGATATGTTTCATATACACTTCTACTAACTTGGATACTTTAAAATGTTCCTAACGGAATATAGTGAGCGGATTTGGTCAATCGATCCACACTACCCCATTAGCATCGCCACCGATCGCCCTCTTGGCCAACTATAACAAAATCCATAGAGGTATCTTCCCATTTCCACATTGGAACCTCCAATGGTTGCAACTTGCTTGCAGGTTTCCTGTGCTCTGCTCTAATCCTTCTCCGAGTCAAGCTCTTAGCTACAATTTCCATAATACCTGATTTCATACCTGGCCACTCTCTCGATTCAAATAAGAATCCTTAAACTGGTAATTTATTAATTAAATTACAATAACTGGCAATTCATTATCCGAATTGCAATAATAACTGGTAATTCGTAATATGAATTACAATAACATCTTGGTGGATCCAGGGTGAACTGAATACTAACTCTGATAAACTTCCTCATAAATCTGACTCTTATCATTAATAACGTTGGGTACACAACCCTACCATCGGAATAGATAATACTACCACTGTCTTGGGTATAATTTGGGTAATCATTTCTGAGATTGTAGCTCAACGCCAATCCCTAGGCCTTCACCGATTAGGTTTCTCAAAGCGTTCGAAATTCGAACGTGCCTTAACACTATCCGACTCTTCTTTGGTGCCACTTCGAGATTCAATTTTCTAAAAGATCCCAACAATGACATTTCGTGGATGGTCAATTCCACTGTGTGAATAGATTTCCTACTCCGTGGGTCTGTTACAACATTGGTTTTCCAAAATAATACTTTAATGAAATGAACGAATTAGACATATTCAGAGGACACAAACTCTGTTTCGGATACTAAACATACTCATATAAGGGAAACATAACATGGATTAAGACATATAGTCTCATTCAACTTCATTGATACTTTGCCTACTTGATTGTTGTTATTCACTCGTTATGATCGAGCGGATATTTCAACTTTGTTGTGATCACTAAAGACTTTACAACTAGACCCATAAAGATAGTGTCTCCGATTCTTACTGCGTAAACTATAGCCGCCAACTCCTAATCATGAGTTGAATACTCTTCTTCATGTGGCTCCAACTATTTAGATGCATAAGCTACCACCGATTTTCCGAATAATCACACTTTCTAACCCCTCCACGATGCGTCCATTTGTAACTTTGGATTTCCAAATGACGGACCGGGAGAATTAAGATTGGAGCAAAAGTAAATTGCGACATTACAACTCTAGGAAGCATCCTTCCAAATCGTCATTCCAAATAAATTGTTGGCCCTCGCGATGAAACGAGATAAGAGGAAAAACTAACTATTAGAATCCTTGAATAATTCTTCGATAATAACCAAAGCAAGTCCTAAAAACTTCGACTTCACCCACATCGCTGTGCTAGGATCGACCGCAATTCTCGCACGAGAAATCATGTGATCCAAGATCTCCACTTACGTCATCCGTAAGTCACTCTGCGATGGCTTGGCATATAACTTCTTCTCTTGAAGTAACCTCGAAACAATACGGAGATGTTGCACAAGCTCCTTAATAGTCTTTGAGTACACCCAAATACCATCCATGATTACCACCACGCCTGCTGCGCAGACTCGATCGATTATATCATGACCTTAGATCAATTCTTGAGAAAGCAACCGCACCTTGAAGTTGGTTAAATAAATCATCTACCCTTGACAATAGATATCTATTCGGATAGCCACTTGTTCAACCTAACGATAATTGATACACAACCTCATACTCCCATCATTCTAGTTGACATGTAATGCGGGAGCACCACGGAGAGACGCTTGGTCGAATAAATTCCTTCAAGTTAATTCTCCAAGTTGGGGTTCAGTTCATTTGATTCTAAGGAAGACATTCAAGAAGAAGCTATGGCTACACTGGAACTAATTCTATAGAAAACTTTATCAGGAAATACATCTAGGAAAATTCATTGATAACTTGAGCGGATGATAAATACAAACCAGGCCCGGTAGTTGCGAGACAACACAAAAATAAAAACTTCCGCACATAGAAATAAAGACTTGCTATCCGGAGGAAAAGTCTAACCACTTCCTTAATGGTCCGAAACAATCCACAAATTCAGCGAGAGAACCAAATGGTTCTGGTCGAAACAATCTTCTCAAACATCGTTCAAATGCGGTAGGAGACACAAATAATCCTACCCGATTTACATAAGCTATAAGGATAAACAACGGGTAGCTTTATTGTCATACAATATGCTAACATATTTATCACCGAGGAAACTTGTACCCTTCTAAAGATTACCCTCGTGCTTGATTGTCCGAGCTTTAAGGGTTCCTAATTTAGCATTACAGTGCATAATGACCCTCCTCCTTGCAACAGAGCACATGATTTAATCCCCATTGACATTTAACACAATTATACTCTTACCATAGGACACTTGCTAGGCTTTGAGGAATCCGGTTTTGAAGACTTGCTAAACCAAAGTCGGATAATTATTCACGAGAATGAAAACTAAATCCTTGTTCCATATCACCTCAAAGACCTTCCGTAACTCTAGTCATATTCCAAACATCTTCTCAGTAGCATACATACTTCCAATATATAGAATTGATCTAATCTCTCAACATAGCAAAGATACTTCCTAACCGACATAACACTCGCTTTAAATTAATACGTTACGCTGTTTACGTCTCGAATCGGAAGGAAACGAATCGATTCGTAAATCGTTCCTTGAAATGATTCCGAGTAAAAGGAATACCTTAGGTTTGCATCCCGGCATGAGTGTTAGTCTACTCGAATGTGCATCCTCATCCGAGCATTCGTAGAATAAATCACTTTCCTTCCTCGTTACATGACAAGGTGGTGAGAATTCTTTCCATGACGTCTACCCGGTACATGTCACCATCAAAATCACCTACTGCTCTTATCTTGATTGAGACTTGGTTCAAAAATCGTGATCATAACTAACTCGATCAACATTAGGTTCCGTAGCCAATACAGAGATTGCACTACAACCTACTAGGTCGGCTTCATAGCATTTCGCAATATGGCGTAAAGGAAAAAAAAACATGATCAAGACTCGCAGCTATCCAAAAGGATATCTCTAACTGCGATCTAAGTTGGGGTTTACTCTAACCATAAGGTAAGGTTATTGTAAAACAATATTTGATGAATCGATAGACCGGCTAATCAATAATTAGGATTCCGGGGTGTCCGCTAATCTTAACAGATCTTACGATACTGTCATTATTCCCGCCTAAAGGCTTTTCTTAATTGTAGTTCTTTGTATGACCTACAATAACTTCCACTGCAATTTTACAATTGCACTTGGTTCACTGATTGAACATTCGCCCACAATTTCCTCGAACCAACTTGGCTGCCCATTACTTGCTGCAGAACACCAACTATAGCCCTTTGCTTTCGCTGCGTGCTCTGATAAACTGAAAGGCCAAAATTCCTATAGTGTAGGGTTTGGACCTTTTCGGGGCTAAGGCAACCAATCGTTATCATTCCCAGTACCTTGCATGAAAAATTGAGTTGATCAAGCTCAAAGCTTCACATAACATACTGGAAGGTTCTAACAATTGCCTGTCACAGTCCCTAAGTGACTCTATCTAACCTCTTGACCATAAGGTCTCTACGTCCGACTAGGTCGAACCGCTCTGATACCAAAATGTAACACCCTAGTATTTCTAAACAATAGAAATACCAAAACATACAAATTAGCTTACACACAGAGTATAAATTTCCTTGCTTAGATTTACAATCCTTACAAGAATAGCGGAAAACCAATAAATAACTTAAACAAATTTAAGTCATAAACTAATACAAGAGTAACAAGGAAAACATAAAGACGGAAGGAAGACTAAATATTCAATCTTCTCATTCGAGCATGCCACCTACTCGTGCCATACAACCTTCTTCTTCCCTCGTTAACAAAAGCAACAACATTTGTAGGGTGAGATAACAAATCTCGGTGAGTCTTACCGTGACCCTCACCTATCACTCGGTCCATTTATAAAACACTTATCCTTTCAAATAGATTATTTATGATGCACCCAATCCTCGCCGAATTGGTCAATAGCGTTGGAAGTTTCTTCTCAACCTAAGTACGCTGACGCACTCCAATTCCTTGCCGAATTGGTCAATAGCATTGAGAATTTCATTCCAACCTAAGTACACCCATTTATTAGTAATTCAATATGAATTACAATACACAATCAATCAATGGTAATCCGGTAAATAAATTACATTAGAGTTCATAACCCAATTCTTGATGGCTATGTACAATTTAAATTACTTATCTATAGTTCATAGCCCAATTCTTGATGGCTATGCACTATCCTCTTTATTAATCTAGTACAACACCTTAAACCATTTTTCTTTTCTTCGGTTTGCGGTGAACCCAATCCACTCACAGTGAACAACCTCATATGGGCCTAGCTCGAGGGCTCATGACTTCCCTCTCCCTAGTGTACTATCCTCTTGGGTCGTCACCCATAAACGATATATTTAAATATCATACCCGCATTGGGCCGTCTCCTATACGCAATATAATTTAGACATCATACACGCATTGGGCCATTTTCTATATTCGATATAATTCATATACCGAAAACATAATTATATCTATGATATGTTATTATACCATACTAGAACAATCAAGAACCTATATCACGGTCCAAACATCACTTTATATTCAAAAGTTTGATTCTCACACGTATACTATGTTTTACGAAATATTCGTAACATTAACCGTTTAATTCAAAACCGCTTTGAGTTCTGTATCAAAATTTCTAACGAAAATTCGGCAGAGTTTCCTCTGAAATATGGACATCCCAAAAGAATACTTTTACCTGTATAACCAGTCCAGACATCAATTTGTTCAAAATCATTAATTTCGCACATATACAAAAATTTACGGTTTTCCAATAGATTTGAAAATTCAACCGAATCACACCAAATAACTTTAAAACACATTCAAACAAACAATATTCCACATAATCCAGTCCAAACATATCAATTCAAAAATCAAAGCATTATGGTTTCGTTTTAAATTTTCAAACACGCGTCATTTTCGTAAAATAGCGTTTTTGACTCTAAAATTCTCGAAACTTCGGAATTTGAAAATCATTCAAACATAGTTCAAAAACGATATTTAAATTCCCTAAGCGAGTAAAACTCACCTATCGTGATGAAAATCACGAACAACCGAAACTCTCCGAAGCTCGATCGACACATAACACACGAACACGCGGATCCGCTCCAAACCCGAACAAGAACACTCCACGTCGGTTGTTGAGCTTCCATTCATCAATTCCAAGCTTCAATTTCTCACAAATCCATAAATCCCCAATTTTGAGCTCCAATGGTCATCAATGGTAAATTAAAACGAGTAGGAATTAGGGTGTGAAAGTGGTACCAATAGATAGAGGACGAAAAATGGAAGAAAACAAGACCAAAAGCCCCTTACTGGTTCCAAATTGAGGAGATCTCCTCCCCTCTTTCTCCTTCTCCTTCGTTTTCCCCCCTCCTCTCTCTCGGGTCTCCATTCTCTCTCTGTTTCACGTTTCACTATTCCTTCCTTTTCTTCTTTTTATTTCTTTCTCTTTCTTAATTCTTTCATTATTTATTCCTTTCTTATCTCTCTCTCTGCATTCTGCACCTTCTTTCTTTATTTCTTTCTTAATTTTTATCACAAGTGTGGAATGAGAGAGTATTTTGGATACTTTTGTGTCTCGGAGATCATTTAACTAAGTCGTATAAATCCTAAAATACCCTTAGAGTACTAATTTCCACTCGGTTTATGCATTTAAATTATTGTCTCAAGCAATTATAAATTGCTTTAAATGTGATCTCATATCCGTGACTTGATTTATTACCTATTCGAGTAATAAATCACTCGTTAATTTCTTAATTTGAAATTAACGAAATTAGGGATGTTACAATGGTTCGACAAAGGGAATATTTTCTACTACTTTTATTTTTGCTTTTATTTTTGTTTTTTCAACTTTAGTCATTATCAATGTGTCGATGGGGCCCAAAGTGTACCCGGCATTAATAATGATATTTTGTGTTTTTAGTTAGTTTCTGTGCTACCGAATGTAATAGTAGTAGTCTTTTAACGGCTTAAATAGTAGGCCTTTATTTTCCTATATAAGGCATGCAATGCCTCGATTGTAATCACAACTTGAAAGCAATAAATTTTCTCTCGATAAATTGCCTTACTTTCTCCACTACTTCTCTTCCATTATTTTAGTGCTTTTTCTCTCAAGCTTCCACTAAGACTTTGTAATAGTCTTCCCATTTCTTCCTTCATCCTTGGCTGCGCTTCCTCCATTGATTCCTCTAAGGTACTACAATTCTTAATTATATGTTGTGTAACTAGATTGTGAGAAATGGTAATTAAGAATTGTAGTACCTTAGAGGGAATCAATGGAGGAAGCGCAGCCAAGGATGAAGGAAGAAATGGGAAGACTATTACAAAGTCTTAGTGGAAGCTTGAGAGAAAAAGCACTAAAATAATGGAAGAGAAGTAGTGGAGAAAGTAAGGCAATTTATCAGAGAGAATTTTATTGCTTAAATGGTATCCAAAGGCTAAACAATTAATTTATAGTTGTTCATATAAATTAAAATAAACTAAAAGTAGTACCTTAGTGGAAATGTCAATGGAAGACAATGGAAGACAATCAAGTCCCAATATTAAAGTAGTATGCGCACAAGGAGAGTGGAAGAATAGTGAAGGAAGAGTGGAGAGAGTAAGGCAAGTATCAGAGGAAATTTATGAAAGGATTTTTATTTCTTTCAAGTTGTGTTTACAACTGAGGCATTGCATGCCTTATATAGGAAAATAAAGGCCTACTATTTAAGCCGGTTAAAAGACTACTATTACATTCGGTAGCCTGTAAACTAAAAAGACAAAATATCATTATTAATGCCGGGTACACTTTGGGCCCCATCGACACATTGATAATGACTAAAGTTGAAAAAACAAAAATAAAAGCAAAAATAAAAGTAGTAGGAAATATTCCCTTTGTCGACCATATCTTGAATTTTTGGTCCTATCCTTCTGAATCTTTTGATTCCTTTGAATTTTTCAAATTATGTCGGCAATTATTGTTGTCCCTTTCCCTTGTTGATTTGGTGAGTCATCCCTTCTATCATTGCATCCCAGAAATCTTCTGGTATAGGTTCTGCTTCTTCTTCTGCCTGAGATTCTCCGGCTAGGCAATTGTAGGTGGAATCCAGTGATCCTTGAGAACTACTGGTTCTCATAGACACATCATCACTTTTAACTTTAAAAGTTTTAAAAAATTGTTTTTTCATATGATCTAGAGTTCTGATCATGATCTGTTCTTCCGTTTCATTTGGGAAAATTTTCTGAAAATAATTCTTTAGATTTTCTAGAGACATTTCTTGAAATCCTAATTCTTTGGGTCTGGATTGGTCCTCAGCTATGGCTGTTTCAATTTTTTCTTCCATATGTTGGAGATCCTCTTTAGGCATCTTAGTCCACCATTTGTAGAAGAAATTTCTTCTAAGTATAGGGATATTGAATTTATCCTTAGCAATGGTAATTGTCCATCTCCAAATCCATGGGATTTGGAATTTAATACAATATAAACAAGGTCCTTGCCCTGTAATCATCCTTGAAGCATTTTTCGTAATTAATGGGTTATAATTGCACCATGTTTCATATAAATTTAATATATTTTTGGTAAAATTTCCAAAGAAGGACCAAATTTTATCCACCAGTTATAAAACCAATTTGGTATAGGTTTTTCCAGAATTTCTGGATTAACACTGAAAAACCAAGAATGCTTATTCTTGGGATTTTGATAATAAAAAGCTAATGTAAAAGCTTGGATATAATCCCAATAATTGAAGTAAACATATTTACCTTCAGCAATTTTGATTGCTTTTTCTCCATTAGGATTTAATCCCCATTCTCTTGGTGATAATATCTTATTGATATGACATTTCTTTGAAGTTTATAAAACTTCACAGGTTATTATTTTGATAATGATGTGTGATTATTCTTGATTCATTAACTAATAGAAGTATTTCCAAATGTGGTCGGACTTGCCATAAAGTCCAGGATATCCTCTTGATTCAAGATATCTTGTTTTAATGGACCACCCATCATTAGGAGTCAAATTGATATCTTCCTCTTCAACATACATTATGTCTTCTGTAACAGGATTTTCATAGTAATCTGTTACCTCTTGAGGTGTTTCATTTGTAGTTGCATCTTTATAAGTTGATGCCTTACTTGATGAAGAAGAAGGAATATCTTCTTTCTTGGAGGTGCTGTGCAATTCTTTGCAAATTTCTAGTCCTATGGACTGTAGTCCAATCCCCTATTAGAGGAGTGTTTGTTTCCTGATAAGGCAACAAATTGTTGCTTCCTCGGCCACGGCCACGGCCACGACCTCTTCCCCTATTGGGGGTTGTCATTTCCCTGCAAAAATTCACGAGTCAAATAATCAGCAAGAGAATTATTTTCTCCTTTAATATATTGTATATCAAAATCAAATACTGATAATTGAGCTTGCCAACTAGCAAAAATTTGTTTTGATACAAGATTCTTGACATCTTTCTCAATGATAGATTTTGCAGAACTACAATCAATTCTTAATAAAAATTTTTGATTTAATAAATCATCCTGAAATTTTGATATGCATTTAATTATAGAAAGCATTTCTTTCTTAATAGTCGAATATTTAGATTGTGTAGGATTCCATTTCCCATAAGTAAATCTTACTAACACTTCTTTATTATTGTCTGGTATAACCTGCTTTAAGATACCACCATAGCCTATGTTAGAGGCATCTGTTTCAACAATTTTGAAATACTTGGGGTTTGCCAAGGCTAAACAAGGTAAACATTTTACCTTACTTTTGATCTTTTGGACAGCTAGAGAATGTTTCTCTGTCCATGGTCCTGGGTTTTTCTTTAACCTATTATATAAAATGGCTGTATCCTGAGCTAAATTCTCATAATAGTCAGAAATATAATTTAGACTTCCTAGAAATCTTTGTAATTGTTTCTTCTCAGATATAATATCAGGAAATTTAGAAGCAAATTCAATACTTCTACTTATAGGAATAATTGTTCCTTGGTCTATTTCGTGACCTAAAAATCTAACTTTTGTTTGAAAAAGTTTCATTTTGGGAGCAGATATAACTAAACCATTATGTTTAACCAAATTTTTAAATATTTTTAAATGTTTAAAATGTTGATCAATAGTTTTAGAAAATACTAAAACATCATCAATATAGACAATCATAAAATCGAATAAGGCGAAAATATCATTCATAATATTCTGAAATTCAGAAGGAGCATTCTTTAATCCAAATGGAAGAACATTCCATTCAAAATGCCCAAAAGGAACTGTAAAAGCAGTTTTGTATTTATCAGATTCATTAATCTGAATTTGCCAATAATAACGACTTCATATCAAATTTTGAAAAAATCAAGGCATCATTGAGCCTATCTAAAAGATCTTTCTTATTAGGAATTGGATATCTTATCCACTTCAAAACTTTATTAAGAGGTTTATAGTTAATAACTAATCTAGGAACACCTCTTTCTTGTTCAAGCATTTTTATTAACATAAAAGTCTGTACAACTCCAAGGAGATTTAGATTTTCTAATCAATCCTTTTCTAAAAGAGAATTAATCTCTTTTTACATAAATCAAGATATTCTTGATTCATTTGAGCTAGTCTAGCTTTAGTAGGAATTTGACTTTCATTAAAGTCATCAATATAAGGTAAAGCAACAACATGTTGTTTCCTATTCCAAAAAGCATTAGGTAGATCATTACATACCTCTGAGACAAATTGTTGTTCAATAACCTTAATTTGTCTCCTAGTTTCTTCCTTATTCAAATGATCCTTAATATTAAATATATTAATTTCACTTTTGAGAAAACATATTTGTTTTTCTTTATTAAGAAGAATGTCCCTAACCTCATTAAGCATTCTTGTATGAGGATCAGTAATAAATTTGAAAATAATTTCCTTATTATCAATAAAGGTAGTAATACCATTTTGATCAATATTTTTAATAGGCATAATCTTATGTAAAAAAGGAGTGCCTAATATAATTCTATGAGTTAAATTTTTAACTAAAATAAAATGAGTTGGCAAACAAATATTACGATTGCAAATATAAGCATTTGAAAGTTTATAATTAACTTGTAATTTATCTCCTCGACTTGGGTAAGAGATTGAGTAGTTTTTGAAAAATATTTTGTAGGGATAATCCCCTCTTGGATACAATTAAGATCAGCCCCACTATCTATGAGAGCTATCTCATTTTCTAAAATAAAATTTTTATTAACAACTAAAGTAATCCTTACAAACCATTTTTGTGAAGTTACTCTATCTAATATAGACAAATAAGCTGCTACTAGAATGAGCGGTCTCTTTTTGTTTATTAAGACTATCTATATGAGATATCTTCGATTGATTATAAATTTCTAAAGAAGATATTCTTTGGAATAATACATCATTATTCTTTTTATCTCGAGCAATTTTAGATTTTAAGAGATTTATTTCTCTTCTTAAATCGATTGTAAACCGGTGTTTCTTTAATATTAGATTCTTGGAATCTAGATAAAACCTCACTCATTTGATAAGGAGCCTCTATAATTACAGGACTTTCCTTTTTAATATATTCTCTCATAAGAGTATCTATCATTTTCCTTTTTAAATTGCCATCAGTTATGGCTTCTAAAGCTTTTAAAGCTTCATCTTGTTCTCTGTTAGAACATTTAATCCATTCATTTCAACAATGGATTTCCAATAATTCAATTCATTACAATGACAATCATTATTGTTAGTGGAAGATGATTCAGAAGAGGTATCATTGATACACTCTATACCTTCACTTGAAGGATCAAACTCTTGTTCTGATTCAGAACTAATTAATAAAACTTTTCCTAATTGAGCCCTTAATTGATCATCTTCAATCTCATTTAAGGCTTTTTTAGTCCAACATTGGTTGGCATAATGGCCTATTTTGCCACACTTATGACAGGTTATGTCTAATTTTTTAGCCTTTCTTTTTCCTTTTTTCTGAAAAGGCTTATCTTTTGGTTTTCTTTCTTGAAAAATTTTTCTTTTAAAATTCTTTTTTCTAGAACTTTTGTAAAAATTTTTTGTTTTATTATCAAAGGGTTTTCTCCCTTTCTTATTTTGGCCTCTCTTGCCTTCTTTAGGCTCTTTTCCTAGATCAAAGGCAAATTGTTCACAGAATTCACCTAATTGGTGTTTTTCTGTTAACTTTTGCTTTTTCAATTGGTTTCTTAACTTTATGTCATTACATAAAGCTAAACCTTCATTAATACAGCAACTAATAATTTGGCCATATGTTAGATCAGCATAATTAATATTTATGCCATCATTCTTATTCCTTAAAGATTGTCTAACCTTTTCGGAAAAGAGATAAGGAAGACCATCAACAAATTTTGCCTTCCAATGGATAGAATTGGGGTCCTTTAACTGAAAAACCCTGGATAAGAAAGTATCCTTATACCATCTAAAATGAGTTAAAGATGGACATCTTAAATTTTGTAAAAGAGAAGCTATTTTTTCTCCTATGGGAACATTAGTTCCTACAAAATGTTTTAATATGGATAAGCAGAGGGTATAAACCGCATCTTCTTCCCCAGTACTAACAATAGTATTATTAGAACTAGATTCTAGCTTAATTTCTTTCTTATGATCAAGAATTTCTTTTTTCTGAACTTCAGTAAGATAATGATCCCACCAACCTCTTAATTGACCAACAAATCCGGTGGCTATGAAAGAGGCTATTGTACTATCTCGAATTTCCATTTGTTTACAAACAGTAGAATACATAATCATTCTATGTATCGTATCTATGATTTGCTTATCATTTAAGCCATCAATATTCCATTCATAAATGGCTTTACCAGAATAGGAATTCTGATATGGTTCGTGTTCCTCATAAAGTAAATCTTGAGGTGAAGGCCTCTTATAATAATATTTTTCTATGGCCTTAGAAGTGTAAATAGGATTGATATTAACATCCTGGTTAATATCCTGGTTAGCAAACATGTTTGTCAAATCATCAATATTATTAATATCCTTACTAAAATCAGAAGGACTCTCAGAGCTATCTGAAACACTCTCTTGAGATAAAACACTTAGAGATAAATTCTTTAATTGTTCTTGCAAAATATGAATAAATTCAGAAGTATTATCTTCCATTTTGAAACCTTTTATTGGTAAAGGAGGTTGTATTATAGGAGTCTCTGTAATCATAGGTGCTTTAGACTCATTTGTTTGTTCAAAAATCATTTTTTGTTGAAAAATTTGTTTTTCAAATAATTCCTTCAAAGAAGATAAATCTTTTTCAAGAGAAATAAATTGATCTCCTAAGCAATTAAGAAAAGCATTTGTATAATGCAGGTTTTTATCAAAGAATTTAATTCTTTGATAGTAACCTGGTTACATTCTACCTTATGTAAACTATTAAAAGCATTAGCTTCTACGTTTTGACCCAAATTTATAGGTTGTCTTGGAGGAAAAATACTACTAATTTTTTCTCCTTTCATAGTTTCCCAATTCTTTGAATTAAGAACTAAAATCTCATTATCAATCTCATTTTTGATTTTATTAGTAAAATACTTAACAAACCATTTCACAAAAGGAATATAATCTGTTTTATAGTCATTTCTTCATAATAATCATCCTTAAACTTATTAAGTTCAAGAGGAGAGAATTTCTCAAAATACCATTCCCTAAATTGGGCATATTTATCCTGTTGGAACTCATCATTAACGAGTTCTCTCATTCCACTACTGGGAGAGTAATCTAATATGTACTTCATAAATGAAAACTCATTTACGATTGAGTAGGAGATTCCCTACTTTGGGTGGGTTTTGATATATCCCATGTGGAATTTGATTCTCACTAATTCTAATATTTTCTCTTGTCTCTATTTCTTCTATTGGACGAGAAGTAGAAGATCTATGTAGTTCACTAGGAGTTGTATAGAACTCACTAACAGAATGCCTTTGAAAAACTTCTTGGTATTTTATTAACCCTTTGAGGATTAAACTTTACCTCTATATCCCCTTCATTTGTTTGGATAATCTGATCTATCTCTCTATTTAAGATAGGTTTAGGTTCTCTCTTTGCTTGTGGTAGCGACCATGACTCAGGAAAGTTAATTTCATTCCATTTAATTAACCTATTGGTCACTATATTAGAAGTTAATAAATTAGTTTGGACAAGAGTTGTTGTCCCTGGAAAAGATATTTGCTTAACCTTTGGATTAAGTGTATTTAAAACTTTATAATAAACTCTATAACATATTGTTATAACTTCACTACACAGTGTAAAATTATACCCATTAGTATTGATAGTGAGTTGCATAGCATCTAGAATATTTACATCGGATAAAGACAAACTCAAATTTGGAGAAACATTAAAATAAACGGGTCCATGACACGGACTTGTTTCAATTAAAGCGACTAGAGAAGGCTTGAAATCTCTACATCTACCATCTCTAACATATGCAAGAATACTTGCATTTAACCCCAGCAAAGTTAATGGTTTAAAGGCAATTTGCACAAGTCCAATATGAATAAAATTATAGTCTTTAAAAGGAAGTAAATCTTTTTACTTAATAATCTTATGGTCCGAGTATTTTGAAACTTGAGCAGATCTGTTCAATGGTCTTATGACATATCTTGATTTGAGATCAAAAAGACCAAATTTATATATTTGGCTAGAAGGGCTGCGAGGAATTGTCCATTTGTTTAGTTGATCCAAATTTTTGGATATTCAGCTAATTCTTCATTTTTAATTGAATTATCTTGATGATTATAATCATCTAATTCCATGGTTAAAGTTTGAATTATTGTTGTGGTTCAGATGCTTAACCAGAATCAGAACTAGATGAGTCAGTTGAAATTATGAATATACTATACTCCCATCATTTTATTTGTCATCTTTGCAAACAGTAAAACTGTTTAACTATCAACCCAAAGGGATAGAAGGATTTCTCCCAAATCAAAGATGTAGAATGTTTTTAGCAAAAATTTTCGAAATCATCTTAATACTTCCTCTTTCTGGGAAAAGATGATGATTTTAAGAAAACACTAAAAACATTCTTAGTTCTAATATAACACAAATAAAATGATGTTAGGATAATATATTCATACTAATAACTCACCCATCAAATGGCTCTGATACCATTTAAGGCATCTTCACCACAACAATAAAATTAGTTGTTCATATAAATTAAAATAAACTAAAAGTAGTACCTTAGTGGAAATGTCAATGGAAGACAATGGAAGACAATCAAGTCCCAATATTAAAGTAGTATGCGCACAAGGAGAGTGGAAGAATAGTGAAGGAAGAGTGGAGAGAGTAAGGCAAGTATCAGAGGAAATTTATGAAAGGATTTTTATTTCTTTCAAGTTGTGTTTACAACTGAGGCATTGCATGCCTTATATAGGAAAATAAAGGCCTACTATTTAAGCCGGTTAAAAGACTACTATTACATTCGGAGCTTTGTAAACTAAAAAGACAAAATATCATTATTAATCTAAGGGTACACTTTGGGCCCCATCGACACATTGATAATGACTAAAGTTGAAAAAACAAAAATAAAAGCAAAAATAAAAGTATTAGGAAATATTCCCTTTGTCGACCATATCTTGAATTTTTGGTCCTATCCTTTTGAATCTTTTGATTCCTTTGAATTTTTCAAATTATGTCGGCAATTATTGTTGTCCCTTTCCCTTGTTGATTTGGTGAGTCATCCCTTCTATCATTGCATCCCAGAAATCTTCTGGTATAGGTTCTGCTTCTTCTCTACCCGAGATTCTCGGCTAGGCAATTGTAGGTGGAATCCATTGATCCTTGAGAACTACTCTTGGTTCTCATAGACACATCATCACTTTTAACTTTAAAAGTTTTAAAAAATTGTTTTTTCATATGATCTAGAGTTCTGATCATGATCTGTTCTTCCGTTTCATTTGGGAAAATTTTCTGAAAATAATTCTTTAGATTTTCTAGAGACATTTCTT
Organism: Oxytropis ochrocephala; assembly: GCA_020916435.1. NCBI lineage: Eukaryota > Viridiplantae > Streptophyta > Magnoliopsida > Fabales > Fabaceae > Oxytropis > Oxytropis ochrocephala. Next base: position 108,065 of record JAJHUT010000069.1, read on the forward strand.
GAAATCCTAATTCTTTGGGTCTGGATTGGTCCTCAGCTATGCTGTTTCAATTTTTTCTTCCATATGTTGGAGATCCTCTTTAGGCATCTTAGTCCACCATTTGTAGAAGAAATTTCTTCTAAGTATAGGGATATTGAATTTATCCTTAGCAATGGTAATTGTCCATCTCCAAATCCATGGGATTTGGAATTTAATACAATATAAACAAGGTCCTTGCCCTGTAATCATCCTTGAAGCATTTTTCAGAATTAATGGGTTATAATTGCACCATGTTTCATATAAATTTAATATATTTTTTGGTAAAATTTCCAAAGAAGGACCAAATTTTATCCACCAGTTATAAAACCAATTTGGTATAGGTTTTTCCAGAATTTCTGGATTAACACTGAAAAACCAAGAATGCTTATTCTTGGGATTTTGATAATAAAAAGCTAATGTAAAAGCTTGGATATAATCCCAATAATTGAAGTAAACATATTTACCTTCAGCAATTTTGATTGCTTTTTCTCCATTAGGATTTAATCCCCATTCTCTTGGTGATAATATCTTATTGATATGACATTTCTTTGAAGTTTATAAAACTTCACAGGTTATTATTTTGATAATGATGTGTGATTATTCTTGATTGATAACTAATAGAAGTATTTCCAAATGTGGTGCGGACTTGCCATAAAGTCCAGGATATCCTCTTGATTCAAGATATCTTGTTTTAACAGACCACCCATCATTGGGAGTCAAATTGATATCTTCCTCTTCAACATACATTATAATGTACATGAATGAGATTTTCATAGTGTCTGTTACCTCTTGAGGTGTTTCATTTGTATTTGCATCTTTATAAGTTGATGCCTTACTTGATGAAGAAGAAGGAATATCTTCTTTCTTCGGAGGTGCGAGCAATTCTTTGCAAATTTCTAGTCCTATGGGTGTAGTCCAATCCTCTATTAGAGGAGTGTTTGTTTCTGATAAGGCAACAAATTGTTGCTTCCTCGGCCACGGCCACGGCCACGACCTCTTCCCCTATTGGGGTTGTCATTTCCTGCAAAAATTCACGAGTCAAATAATCAAAGCAAGAGAATTATTTTCTCCTTTAATATATTGTATATCAAAATCAAATACGATAATTGAGCTTGCCAACTAGCAAAAATTTGTTTTGATACAAGATTCTTGACATCTTTCTCAATGATAGATTTTGCGAGAACTACAATCAATTCTTAATAAAAATTTTTGATTTAATAAATCATCCACGAAATTTTGATATGCATTTAATTATAGAAAGCATTTCTTTCTTAATAGTCGAATATTTAGATTGTGTAGGATTCCATTTCCGTAAGTAAATCTTACTAACACTTCTTTATTATTATGCAGTATAACTTTTGCTTTAAGATACCACCATAGCCTATGTTAGAGGCATCTGTTTCAACAATTTTGAAATACTTAGGGTTTGCTAAGGCTAAACAAGGTAAACATTTTACCTTACTTTTGATCTTTTGGACAACTAGAGAATGTTTCTCTGTCCATGGTCCTGGGTTTTTCTTTAACCTATTATATAAAATGGGCTGTATCTGAGCTAAATTCTCATAATAAGTGAAATATAATTTAGACTTCCTAGAAATCTTTGTAATTGTTTCTTCTCGGATATAATATCGGGAAATTTAGAAGCAAATTCAATACTTCTACTTATAGGAATAATTGTTCCTTGGTCTATTTTCGTGACCTAAAAATCTAACTTTTGTTTGAAAAAGTTTCATTTTGGGAGCAGATATAACTAAACCATTATGTTTAACCAAATTTTTAAATATTTTTAAATGTTTAAAATGTTGATCAATAGTTTTAGAAAATACTAAAACATCATCAATATAGACAATCATAAAATCAGAATAAGAACTGAAAATATCATTCATAATATTCTGAAATTCAGAAGGAGCATTCTTTAATCCAAATGGAAGAACATTCCATTCAAAATGCCCAAAAGGGCGTGAAAAGCAGTTTTGTATTTATCGATTCATTAATCTGAATTTGCCAATAACGACTTCATATCAAATTTTGAAAAAATCAAGGCATCATTGAGCCTATCTAAAAGATCTTTCTTATTAGGAATTGGATATCTTATCCACTTCAAAACTTTATTAAGAGGTTTATAGTTAATAACTAATCTAGGAACACCTCTTTCTTGTTCAACATTTTTATTAACATAAAAAGTGTACAACTCAAGGAGATTTAGATTTTCTAATCAATCCTTTTCTAAAAGAGAATTAATCTCTTTTTACATAAATCAAGATATTCTTGATTCATTTGAGCTGGTCTAGCTTTAGTAGGAATTTGACTTTCATTAAAGTCATCAATATAAGGTAAAGCAACAACATGTTGTTTCCTATTCCAAAAAGCATTAGGTAGATCATTACATACCTCCGAGACAAATTGTTGTTCAATAACCTTAATTTGTCTCCTAGTTTCTTCCTTATTCAAATGATCCTTAATATTAAATATATTAATTTCACTTTTGAGAAAACATATTTGTTTTTCTTTATTAAGAAGAATGTCCCTAACCTCATTAAGCATTCTTGTATGAGGATCAGTAATAAATTTGAAAATAATTTCCTTATTATCAATAAAGGTAGTAATACCATTTTGATCAATATTTTTAATAGGCATAATCTTATGTAAAAAGGAGTGCCTAATATAATTCTATGAGTTAAATTTTTAACTAAAATAAAATGAGTTGGCAAACAAATATTCGATTGCAAATATAAGCATTTGAAAGTTTATAATTAACTTGTAATTTATCTCCTCCGACTTGGGTAAGAGATTGAGTAGTTTTTGAAAAATATTTTGTAGGGATAATCCCTCTTGGATACAATTAAGATCAGCCCCACTATCTATGAGAGCTATCTCATTTTCTAAAATAAAATTTTTATTAACAACTAAAGTAATCCTTACAAACCATTTTTGTGAAGTTACTCTATCTAATATAGACAAATAAGCTGCTACTAGAATGAGCGGTCTCTTTTTGTTTATTAAGACTATCTATAGCAGATATCTTCGATTGATTATAAATTTCTAAAGAAGATATTCTTTGGAATAATACATCATTATTCTTTTTATCTCGAGCAATTTTGATTTTAAGAGATTTATTTCTCTTCTTAAATCGATTGTAGAAGCTGGTGTTTCTTTAATATTAGATTCTTGGAATCTAGATAAAACCTCACTCATTTGATAAGGAGCCTCTATAATTACAGGACTTTCCTTTTTAATATATTCTCTCATAAGAGTATCTATCATTTTCCTTTTAAATTGCCATCGATTATGGCTTCTAAAGCTTTTAAAGCTTCATCTTGTTCTCTGTTAGAACATTTAATCCATTCATTTCAACAATGGATTTCCAATAATTCAATTCATTACACTGACAATCATTATTGTTAGTGGAAGATGATTCAGAAGAGGTATCATTGATACACTCTATACCTTCACTTGAAGGATCAAACTCTTGTTCTGATTCAGAACTAATTAATAAAACTTTTCCTAATTGAGCCCTTAATTGATCATCTTCAATCTCATTTAAGGCTTTTTTAGTCCAACATTGGTTGGCATAATGGCCTATTTTGCCACACTTATGACAGGTTATGTCTAATTTTTTAGCCTTTCTTTTCCTTTTTTCGAAAAAAGGCTTATCTTTTGGTTTTCTTTCTTGAAAAATTTTTCTTTTAAAATTCTTTTTCTAGAACTTTTGTAAAAATTTTTGTTTTATTATCAAAGGTTTTCTCCCTTTCTTATTTTGGCCTCTCTTGCCTTCTTTAGGCTCTTTTCCTAGATCAAAGGCAAATTGTTCACAGAATTCACCTAATTGGTGTTTTTCTGTTAACTTTTGCTTTTTCAATTGGTTTCTTAACTTTATGTCATTACATAAAGCTAAACCTTCATTAATACAGCAACTAATAATTTGGCCATATGTTAGATCAGCATAATTAATATTTATGCCATCATTCTTATTCCTTAAAGATTGTCTAACCTTTTGGAAAAGAGATAAGGAAGACCATCAACAAATTTTGCCTTCCAATGGATAGAATTGGGGTCCTTTAAGCGAAAAACCCTGGATAAGAAAGTATCCTTATACCATCTAAAATGAGTTAAAGATGGACATCTTAAATTTTGTAAAAGAGAAGCTATTTTTTCTCCTATGGGAACATTAGTTCCTACAAAATGTTTTAATATGGATAAGCAGAGGGTATAAACCGCATCTTCTTCCCCCGAGTACTAACAATAGTATTATTAGAACTAGATTCTAGCTTAATTTCTTTCTTATGATCAAGAATTTCTTTTTTCTGAACTTCATAAGATAATGATCCCACCAACCTCTTAATTGACCAACAAATCCAGTGGCTATGAAAGAGGCTATTGTACTATCGGAATTTCCATGCTGTTTACAAACAGTAGAATACATAATCATTCTATGTATCGTATCTATGATTTGCTTATCATTTAAGCCATCAATATTCCATTCATAAATGGCTTTACCAGAATAGGAATTCTGATATGGTTCGTGTTCCTCATAAAGTAAATCTTGAGGTGAAGGCCTCTTATAATAATATTTTTCTATGGCCTTAGAAGTGTAAATAGGATTGATATTAACATCCTGGTTAATATCCTGGTTAGCAAACATGTTTGTCAAATCATCAATATTATTAATATCCTTACTAAAATCAGAAGGACTCTCAGAGCTATCTGAAACACTCTCTTGAGATAAAACACTTAGAGATAAATTCTTTAATTGTTCTTGCAAAATATGAATAAATTGAAGTATTATCTTCCATTTTGAAACCTTTTATTGGTAAAGGAGGTTGTATTATAGGAGTCTCTGTAATCATAGGTGCTTTAGACTCATTTGTTTGTTCAAAAATCATTTTTTGTTGAAAAATTTGTTTTTCAAATAATTCCTTCAAAGAAGATAAATCTTTTTCAAGAGAAATAAATTGATCTCCTAAGCAATTAAGAAAAGCATTTGTATAATTCAGGTTTTTATCAAAGAATTTAATTCTTTGATAGTAACACAGTTACATTCTACCTTATGTAAACTATTAAAAGCATTAGCTTCTACGTTTTGACCCAAATTTATAGGTTGTCTTGGAGGAAAAATACTACTAATTTTTTCTCCTTTCATAGTTTCCCAATTCTTTGAATTAAGAACTAAAATCTCATTATCAATCTCATTTTTGATTTTATTAGTAAAATACTTAACAAACCATTTCACAAAAGGAATATAATCTGTTTTATAGTCATTTCTTCATAATAATCATCCTTAAACTTATTAAGTTCAAGAGGAGAGAATTTCTCAAAATACCATTCCCTAAATTGGGCATATTTATCCTGTTGGAACTCATCATTACTTGAGTTCTCTCATTCCACTACAGGAGAGTAATCTAATATGTACTTCATAAATGAAAACTCATTTCGATTGAGTAGGAGATTCCCTACTTTGGGTGGGTTTTTGATATATCCCATGTGGAATTTGATTCTCACTAATTCTAATATTTTCTCTGTCTCTATTTCTTCTATTGGACGAGAAGTAGAAGATCTATGTAGTTCACTAGGAGTTGTATAGAACTCACTAACAGAATGCCTTGAGAAAAACTTCTTGGTATTTTATTAACCCTTTGAGGATTAAACTTTACCTCTATATCCCCTTCATTTGTTTGGATAATCTGATCTATCTCTCTATTTAAGATAGGTTTAGGTTCTCTTGCTTGTGGTAGCGACCATGACTCAGAAAGTTAATTTCATTCCATTTAATTAACCTATTGGTCACTATATTAGAAGTTAATAAATTAGTTTGGACAAGAGTTGTTGTCCTGGAAAAGATATTTGCTTAACCTTTGGATTAAGTGTATTTAAAACTTTATAATAAACTCTATAACATATTGTTATAACTTCACTACACAGTGTAAAATTATACCCATTAGTATTGATAGTGAGTTGCATAGCATCTAGAATATTTTCATCAGGATAAAGACAAACTCAAATTTGGAGAAACATTAAAATAAACAGGTCCATGACACGGACTTGTTTCAATTAAAGCGACTAGAGAAGGCTTGAAATCTCTACATCTACCATCTCTAACATATGCAAGAATACTTGCATTTAACCTCAAACAAAGTTAATGGTTTAAAGGCAATTTGCACAAGTCCAATATGAATAAAATTATAGTCTTTAAAAGGAAGTAAATCTTTTTACTTAATAATCTTATGGTCCGAGTATTTTTGAAACTTGAGCAATTGTTCAATGGTCTTAAATGGTATCTCAGGGACAACATTCTTAGTTCTAATATAACACAAATAAAATGATGTTAGGATAATATATTCATACTAATAACTCACCCATCAAATGGCTCTGATACCATTTAAGGCATCTTCACCACAACAATAAAATTAGTTGTTCATATAAATTAAAATAAACTAAAAGTAGTACCTTAGTGGAAATGTCAATGGAAGACAATGGAAGACAATCAAGTCCCAATATTAAAGTAGTAAGTCACAAGGAGAGTGGAAGAATAGTGAAGGAAGAGTGGGAGAGTAAGGCAAGTAAAGGAGGAAATTTATGAAAGGATTTTTATTTCTTTCAAGTTGTGTTTACAACTGAGGCATTGCATGCCTTATATAGGAAAATAAAGGCCTACTATTTAAGCCGGTTAAAAGACTACTATTACATTCGGTAGCCTGTAAACTAAAAAGACAAAATATCATTATTAATGCCGGGTACACTTTGGGCCCCATCGACACATTGATAATGACTAAAGTTGAAAAAACAAAAATAAAAGCAAAAATAAAAGTAGTAGGAAATATTCCCTTTATCGACCATATCTTGAATTTTTGGTCCTATCCTTACGAATCTTTTGATTCCTTTGAATTTTTCAAATTATGTCGGCAATTATTGTTGTCCCTTTCCCTTGTTGATTTGGTGAGTCATCCCTTCTATCATTGCATCCCAGAAATCTTCTGGTATAGGTTCTGCTTCTTCTTACGCACTGAGATTCTCGGCTAGGCAATTGTAGGTGGAATCCGGTGATCCTTGAGAACTACTGGTTCTCATAGACACATCATCACTTTTAACTTTAAAAGTTTTAAACAATTGTTTTTCATATGATCTAGAGTTACGATCATGATCTGTTTCTTCCGTTTCATTTGGGAAAATTTTAGAAAATAATTCTTTAGATTTTCTAGAGACATTTCTTGAAATCCTAATTCTTTGGAGTGCGGATTGGTCCTCGGCTATGGCATTTGTTTCAATTTTTCTTCCATATGTTGGAGATCCTCTTTAGGCATCTTAGTCCACCATTTGTAGAAGAAGTTTCTTCTAAGTATAGGGATATTGAATTTATCTTAGCAATGGTAATTGTCCATCTCCAAATCCATGGGATTTGGAATTTAATACAATATAAACAAGGTCCTTGCCCTGTAATCATCCTTGAAGCATTTTTCAGAATTAATGGGTTATAATTGCACCATGTTTCATATAAATTTAATATATTTTTTGGTAAAATTTCCAAAGAAGGACCAAATTTTATCCACCAGTTATAAAACCAATTTGGTATAGGTTTTTCCGAATTTACGGATTAACATGAAAAACCAAGAATGCTTATTCTTGGGATTTTGATAATAAAAAGCTAATGTAAAAGCTTGGATATAATCCCAATAATTGAAGTAAACATATTTACCTTCAGCAATTTTGATTGCTTTTTCTCCATTAGGATTTAATCCCCATTCTCTTGGTGATAATATCTTATTGATATGACATTTCTTTGAAGTTTATAAAACTTCCAGGTTATTATTTTGATAATGATGTGATGATTATTCTTGATTCGGTAACTAATAGAAGTATTTCCAAATGTGGTCCGGACTTGCCATAAAGTCCGGGATATCCTCTTGATTCAAGATATCTTGTTTTAACAGACCACCCATCATTAGGAGTCAAATTGATATCTTCCTCTTCAACATACATTATGTCTTACATAATGAGATTTTCATAGTAATCTGTTACCTCTTGAGGTGTTTCATTTGTATTTTGCATCTTTATAAGTTGATGCCTTACTTGATGAAGAAGAAGGAATATCTTCTTTCTTCGGAGTGTGAGCAATTCTTTGCAAATTTCTAGTCCTATGGACTGTAGTCCAATCCCTATTAGAGGAGTGTTTGTTTCTGATAAGGCAACAAATTGTTGCTTCCTCGGCCACGGCCACGACCCACGACCTCTTCCCCTATGGGGGTTGTCATTTCCGCAAAAATTCACGAGTCAAATAATCGGCAAGAGAATTATTTTCTCCTTTAATATATTGTATATCAAAATCAAATACGATAATTGAGCTTGCCAACTAGCAAAAATTTGTTTTGATACAAGATTCTTGACATCTTTCTCAATGATAGATTTTGCGAGAACTACAATCAATTCTTAATAAAAATTTTTGATTTAATAAATCATCCTGAAATTTTGATATGCATTTAATTATAGAAAGCATTTCTTTCTTAATAGTCGAATATTTAGATTGTGTAGGATTCCATTTCGTAAGTAAATCTTACTAACACTTCTTTATTATTGTGCAGTATAACTTCGCTTTAAGATACCACCATAGCCTATGTTAGAGGCATCTGTTTCAACAATTTTGAAATACTTGGGGTTTGCCAAGGCTAAACAAGGTAAACACTTTACCTTACTTTTGATCTTTTGGACAACTAGAGAATGTTTCTCTGTCCATGGTCTGAGTTTTTCTTTAACCTATTATATAAAATGGTTGTATCCGAGCTAAATTCTCATAATAGTCGGAAATATAATTTAGACTTCCTAGAAATCTTTGTAATTGTTTCTTCTCGGATATAATATCGGGAAATTTAGAAGCAAATTCAATACTTCTACTTATAGGAATAATTGTTCCTTGGTCTATTTTCGTGACCTAAAAATCTAACTTTTGTTTGAAAAAGTTTCATTTTGGGGAGCAGATATAACTAAACCATTATGTTTAACCAAATTTTTAAATATTTTTAAATGTTTAAAATGTTGATCAATAGTTTTAGAAAATACTAAAACATCATCAATATAGACAATCATAAAATCGAATAAGAACCTGAAAATATCATTCATAATATTCGAAATTCGGAAGGAGCATTCTTTAATCCAAATGGAAGAACATTCCATTCAAAATGCCCAAAAGGAATCAGTAAAAGCAGTTTTGTATTTATCGATTCATTAATCTGAATTTGCCAATAACACGACTTCATATCAAATTTTGAAAAATCAAGGCATCATTGAGCCTATCTAAAAGATCTTTCTTATTAGGAATTGGATATCTTATCCACTTCAAAACTTTATTAAGAGGTTTATAGTTAATAACTAATCTAGGAACACCTCTTTCTTGTTCAAACATTTTTATTAACATAAAAGTTGTACAACTCCAAGGAGATTTAGATTTTCTAATCAATCCTTTTCTAAAAGAGAATTAATCTCTTTTTACATAAATCAAGATATTCTTGATTCATTTGAGCTAGTCTAGCTTTAGTAGAATTTGACTTTCATTAAAGTCATCAATATAAGGTAAAGCAACAACAGTTTTTCATATGATCTAGAGTTACGATCATGATACATTCTTCCGTTTCATTTGGGAAAAATTTTACGAAAGTAATTCTTTAGATTTTCTAAAGACATTTCTTGAAATCCTAATTCTTTAGGTCTGGATTGGTCCTCGGCTATGGTACATTTCAATTTTTCTTCCATATGTTGAAGATCCTCTTTAGGCATCTTAGTCCACCATTTGTAGAAGAAATTTCTTCTAAGTATAGGGATATTGAATTTATCCTTAGCAATGGTAATTGTCCATCTCCAAATCCATGGGATTTGAAATTTAATACAATATAAACAAGGTCCTTGCCTGTAATCATCCTTGAAGCATTCTTGAAATTAATGGGTTATAATTGCACCATAATTCATATAAATTTAATATATTTTTGGTAAAATTTCCAAAGAAGGTCCAAATTTTATCCACCAGTTATAAAACCAATTTGGTATAGGTTTTTCCAGAATTTCTGGATTAACACTGAAAAACCAAGAATGCTTATTCTTGGGATTTTGATAATAGAAAGCTAATGTAAAAGCTTGGATATAATCCCAATAATTGAAGTAAACATATTTACCTTCAGCAATTTTGATTGCTTTTTTCTCCATTAGGATTTAATCCCCATTCTCTTGGTGATAATATTTTATTAATATGACATTTCTTTGAAGTTTATAAAACTTCACGGGTTATTATTTTGATAATGGTGTGTGATTATTCTTGATTGATAACTAATAGAAGTATTTCCAAATGTGTAGTGCGGACTTGCCATAAAGTCGAGGATATCCTCTTGATTCAAGATATCTTGTTTTAACAGACCACCCATCATTAGGAGTCAAATTGATATCTTCCTCTTCAACATACATTATGTCTTACATGCATGTGATTTTCATAGTAAACTGTTACCTCTTGAGGTGTTTCATTTGTATTTGCATCTTTATAAGTTGATGCCTTACTTGATGAAGAAGAAGGAATATCTTCTTTCTTCGGAGAGTGCGAGCAATTCTTTGCAAATTTCTAGTCCTATGGTGTAGTCAATCCACATTAGAGGAGTGTTTGTTTCTCGATAAGGCAACAAATTGTTGCTTCCTCGCCACGGCCACTGCCACGACCTCTTCCCCTATTGGGGTTGTCATTTCCTGCAAAAATTCACGAGTCAAATAATCAAAGAAGAAATTATTTTCTCCTTTAATATATTGTATATCAAAATCAAATACCGATAATTGAGCTTGCCAACTAGCAAAAATTTGTTTTGATACAAGATTCTTGACATCTTTCTCAATGATAGATTTTGCAGAACTACAATCAATTCTTAATAAAAATTTTTGATTTAATAAATCATCACTGAAATTTTGATATGCATTTAATTATAGAAAGCATTTCTTTCTTAATAGTCGAATATTTAGATTGTGTAGGATTCCATTTCCCAGAAGTAAATCTTACTAACACTTCTTTATTATTATGCAGTATAACTTTGCTTTAAGATACCACCATAGCCTATGTTAGAGGCATCTGTTTCAACAATTTTGAAATACTTGGGGTTTGCCAAGGCTAAACAAGGTAAACACTTTACCTTACTTTTGATCTTTTGGAATGACTAGAGAATGTTTCTCTGTCCATGGTCTGAGTTTTTCTTTAACCTATTATATAAAATAGCTGTATCCTGAGCTAAATTTTCATAATAGTCTGAAATATAATTTAGACTTCCTAGAAATCTTTGTAATTGTTTCTTCTCAGATATAATATCAGGAAATTTAGAAGCAAATTCAATACTTCTACTTATAGGAATAATTGTTCCTTGGTCTATTTCGTGACCTAAAAATCTAACTTTTGTTTGAAAAAGTTTCATTTTGGGAGCGGATATAACTAAACCATTATGTTTAACCAAATTTTTAAATATTTTTAAATGTTTAAAATGTTGATCAATAGTTTTAGAGAATACTAAAACATCATCAATATAGACAATCATAAAATCAGAATAAGAACTGAAAATATCATTCATAATATTCTGAAATTCAGAAGGAGCATTCTTTAATCCAAATGGAAGAACATTCCATTCAAAATGCCCAAAAGGCTGTAAAAGCGATTTTGTATTTATCGATTCATTAATCTGAATTTGCCAATAACTTTGACTTCATATCAAATTTTGAAAAAATCAAGGCATCATTGAGCCTATCTAAAAGATCTTTCTTATTAGGAATTAGATATCTTATCCACTTCAAAACTTTATTAAGAGGTTTATAGTTAATAACTAATCTAGGAACACCTCTTTCTTGTTCAAACATTTTTATTAACATAAAAAGTCATGTACAACTCAAGGAGATTTAGATTTTCTAATCAATCCTTTTCTAAAAGAGAATTAATCTCTTTTTACATAAATCAAGATATTCTTGATTCATTTGAGCTAGTCTAGCTTTAGTAGGAATTTGACTTTCATTAAAGTCATCAATATAAGGTAAAGCAACAACATGTTGTTTCCTATTCCAAAAAGCATTAGGTAGATCATTACATACCTCTGAGACAAATTGTTGTTCAATAACCTTAATTTGTCTCCTAGTTTCTTCCTTATTCAAATGATCCTTAATATTAAATATATTAATTTCACTTTTGAGAAAACATATTTGTTTTTCTTTATTAAGAAGAATGTCCCTAACCTCATTAAGCATTCTTGTATGAGGATCAGTAATAAATTTGAAAATAATTTCCTTATTATCAAAGGTAGTAATACCATTTTGATCAATATTTTTAATAGGCATAATCTTATGTAAAAAAGGAGTGCCTAATATAATTCTATGAGTTAAATTTTTAACTAAAATAAAATGAGTTGGCAAACAAATATTACGATTGCAAATATAAGCATTTGAAAGTTTATAATTAACTTGTAATTTATCTCCTCGGCTTGGGTAAGAGATTGAGTAGTTTTGAAAAATATTTTGTAGGGATAATTCCTCTTGGATACAATTAAGATCAGCCCCACTATCTATGAGAGCTATCTCATTTTCTAAAATAAAATTTTTATTAACAACTAAAGTAATCCTTACAAACCATTTTTGTGAAGTTACTCTATCTAATATAGACAAATAAGCTGCTACTAGAATGAGCAGTCTCTTTTGTTTATTAAGACTATCTATATGAGATATCTTCGATTGATTATGAATTTCTAAAGAAGATATTCTTTGGAATAATACATCATTATTCTTTTTATCTGAGCAATTTGATTTTAAGAGATTTATTTCTCTTCTTAAATCGATTGTAGAAAGCTGGTGTTTCTTTAATATTAGATTCTTGGAATCTAGATAAAACCTCACTCATTTGATAAGGAGCCTCTATAATTACAGGACTTTCCTTTTTAATATATTCTCTCATAAGAGTATCTATCATTTCCTTTTTAAATTGCCATCGGTTATGGCTTCTAAAGCTTTTAAAGCTTCATCTTGTTCTCTGTTAGAACATTTAATCCATTCATTTCAACAATGGATTTCCAATAATTCAATTCATTACAATCGACAATCATTATTGTTAGTGGAAGATGATCGAGAAGAGGTATCATTGATACACTCTATACCTTCACTTGAAGGATCAAACTCTTGTTACGATTCAGAACTAATTAATAAAACTTTTCCTAATTGAGCCCTTAATTGACCATCTTCAATCTCATTTAAGGCTTTTTTAGTCCAACATTGGTTGGCATAATGGCCTATTTTGCCACACTTATGACAGGTTATGTCTAATTTTTAGCCTTTCTTTTTCCTTTTTTCTGAAAAGGCTTATCTTTTGGTTTTCTTTCTTGAAAAATTTTTCTTTTAAAATTCTTTTTTCTAGAACTTTTGTAAAAATTTTTTGTTTTATTATCAAAGGGTTTTCTCCCTTTCTTATTTTGGCCTCTCTTGCCTTCTTTAGGCTCTTTTCTAGATCAAAGGCAAATTGTTCATGAATTCACCTAATTGGTGTTTTTACATTAACTTTTGCTTTTCAATT